>ML825435.1:197061-208553 GCA_009831015.1 Picea engelmannii | reverse complement strand
TAATGATGATGTCATCTTATTACATGATTCCTTGATCACATGTATAGACTAGGTATTGAATATATTAATGCCTTTGCTGTGATTGGTTTGTGTTGTTGTGATTGGAATGACACAAGAGCATTGGAGCAGAGAAAGGAACAACAAAGATTAAAGGAGAGCATTCATAAGGTATGTCCACTATCCATTTCTCTTAGTTCATTCAATATTTATATCTAGGGAAAGAGTAGTATTCTGTTACGGTTTGTTCCAGATCCAGGTGGATCTGGGGAGATAGGTCTGTGTCCGCACTCACGAATTTATCCATAAACAAGTACATATCAGTTGTCCCTGACCATCCTAGGGCTGAAATATTTCAAATATCGTCATTTCTCAAGACTTTCTTTAACGATCTGTGGACTCTTCCTTCCCCATCAGCCAGGATGGAAGGGATAGGGCACCATGGCATGGCCATGCTTTGTCTGCAGTATAAGTTGCATACTCTATAGTCTAGAAAGATTTCGTCAACCCCGATCTGACTCCCACACAAGAGTTAGATCTGATTCTTGAGCCTATTTTGGCTCAAGGTTCCCTCACCAATACTAATTCTTTAGACTTAGTATTTCCCTTAGAGGCGATTATTGAGGTAATTACTAGTCCAGACAGACCCTGGGATGATCTCCATCACAGATCTTATTTCCTCCCAGAGTTAAGAAGACTTGAAGCATGTGAATTCACTCTGACTATGAATGGATATAGGGATTGTCCTATCAATCCTTTGGCTACACACACTGTTTACACTGAAGGAAATATGGAAACCATCACTAAAATGATACCTATTGATATCTCCAGAACCCCTGACGTCATGGAGAATGTCTTCGTCGGAGCAGACTGCTCTCCCGAGGAGATTCAAATCTACAAGGATTTATTTAAATAATTTTTCGATGTGTTTGTTTGGTCTTACGAGGAAATTCCAGGCACAGATCCAAGAATTGTTGAACATGAAATCACGACATATCCTAACGCTAAGCCGGTCTGGAAAAAGCTTCGTCCAGTTAATCCTAGGAAAGTAACAATTATTAAGGCTGAAGTAGAGAAACTACTCAAAGTTGGTTTCAACTAACCTGTTCAATTAACTCAATGGGTGTCAAATCATGTGCTAGACAACAAAAAATAGGGTACGATTCGCGTATGTACGAACTTCCGTGATTTGAGAAAGACCTGTCCAAAGGATAATTTCCCCACGCCATTTATTGACCAGATAGTCGATGAATGCACAGGTTGTGACGCCTTTTCTTTCATAGATGGTTTTTCAGGATACAATTAGATATAGATCAAACCCAAACACCAACACAAAACCGATTTCATTTGTCCATGGGGTAAATTCGCTTATTGAAAAATGCCTTGTGGTCTGAAAAATGTTGGAGCTACTTTTCAGCAGGCCATGTCTTTTTCTTTCCACGATCTCAAACACATTGTCGAGGCTTATCTTTATGATTTAGCATCACAATATTGTAAGAGAGTTGATTATCCCAAACACCTCCGACTCATCTTTGAGCGATGTCACTACTACTAGATTCGCTTGAATCCAAACAAATGCAGTTTTTGCGTAACGTCGGGTCGTCTACTAGGTTTCTTAGTTTCAACAATAGGGATCATTGTCTATCCTCTAAAGGTTGAGGTGATAGTTTAGTTTCCTCCCCCATGCACATTCTCTCAGCTTCAAATTTTACAGGGAAAAGAAAACTTTTTATGGTGTTTCATCGCAAACTATGTCGATATCACAAAGGGTTTCATGCATTTACTGAAGAAGGACATTCCTTTTCATTGGGATGAAGCTGGAAGTAGTATTGCCTATAGAGTGTCACCTTGATAAGACAACATCACCTTTTAAACATGTTTACGAGCTGGAAGTAGTCTTGCCTATAGATTGTCAGATCCTGTCTCTAAAGTTGGTAGTACATTTATTGCTAGACACTTCACCGCTTGAAGAGTGTTTATTGTATCTCGAGCATCTTAATGAGCAATGTCATGATGCAGCCTTGGATAATGAGGCTCACAAACAAAAGGTCAAGTGTTAGTATGATAGGTATGTTCATCCTCAGATTTTCTCTGAAGGCGACCTTGTCCTGGTCTACGACCAAGATAAGGATCCCTTGGGGGAAGGAAACTTCAAACCCATGTGGTTCAGACCTTTCATCATGAAGGAGGTTCTAAAGAAGCGCACTTATCATCTGGTAGACTTTGAGGGAAATTCTTTGGCAGACCCTAGAAATGGGCTCTACCTCAAGAAGTATTACTCGTAGGTGGGTCGCCTTGGGTAACTTCTTGTACATATGTATAGTTCTTATACATTTTCTCTTTTAGTTTTTTCTCTTTTTGGTCTTATGGACGTGTCATTTTTTGATGTCATTTCTTTCACTGTGGAAGATGTCAACTGAACTAGAGGTGTTTTTTGGAATTGAGGACAGTGCTAGCCAGCACACTCGAAGGCTTGCTTCCGCAGCTTGGGTGATGTTCACACCTCAGAGCCAGTTGTTATCTTCAGGAGGTATCTGTTTAGGTGACGCCACAAACAATGTTGTCAAGTACAATGCAGTCATAGCGTTGCTTCATGATGCTTTGTCACACGGTATCTCTCACCTCTGGGTCTACTTAGATGCTCAGTTGGTAGTGTCCCAGTTAAATGGGGTTTACTGCATTTACGATCCTACTCTACATCGACGGTTCCTTAGGGTACGTCTCTTAGAACAAATCTTTGATTACATTACATATATCCATGTTCCTAGGAGATTGAATCAAATCACAGATACTCTATCTAATCATGTATTAGATTGGCATATTGAACACATGTAAGAAAAAGCACACACACACACATGTAAATACATTTGTAAAATAAATGTAAGCCATAAGACGTAAAAAGATGTAAATACACACATATATATCGAAAATATCAGAGTACATGGGTGGGCCAAAGTGCCTCAAAAATATGTATAGTAAGAGTCACAGGGCTTGTGCCCTCAAAAATATACAAAAGGTTCCCTCGGCACATAAGTAGTCTAGCCTAGCTAAGGGCGGGGCCTGTTGGCCCTGCCATAATGAACTACGACATTTGCCAAATGCCGGAAGAGCTGGACCCAAGTCCATGGTAGCTCGACTACATGAGGTTGCATCACTGGTGGTAGATCCTCAATCTCTTCCATAGGGACTGTGCAATTGAGCACGGTGAGGTTCTGCTCCACCCGTCTCAATACCCTCTCAGCCTCTCTGGCTAGAGGCCCCCCTGCTACTGCTACTGGTCTGGTGGTTGCGGCTGGTCCTGACTCTGGTCGAGGATGTCGCCTAGTCCTCAAAAAGTCTATTGAATGCACTGGTATGACATCTATACATAACAGATACATAAGTGTCAGATACTCTGGTATACAAAAAAATGATATATACAAAAAGAAATAAAAAATAAATAACTCTGAAAAACAAACTTACCCATCTCTCCTCGCTCTGCTCCGAGAGGTACAGGCATGTCAGGATCTCTAGAAAAGTTGATCCCGGCATAGGGGTAGTCCTCTATTGTCAGAATTTCTTGTGCGCACCAGTCAAAAAAATTATCATTGAAGGCTGCTACGGTCCTCCCTCCCCCCTGTCGTGGCATCAACACCGCCCATTTTCATAATGCTGGGAGAGAGGCCACATGCCCTCATATAATCTCTCACGGACTAAGACTAGGTACCCTATCGAAGAAAAAGGAACATAGAACAATCTTGAATCCAAAGTTTTTGTTATCCCATATCCGACACTCTGCTAGTTGTCTCTTCATGCAATCTAGCATAGTTGTACTCCAGTAAAAAATGCGTGCATTTAAGCACTGCACCGCACAATGCATGTGCACCCGGGAGGCCTGATGTAACGCTGCAGATCCAATAATCCACCCAATGAGTAACACTATCACCTTCAACAATAGATTGTTGATCTTGTTTATCGGCACCAGAGAACCCACTTTCTCAGTACCATCCTCGCAATGGAATCCAATCAACTCCTTAATGTTGTGAGGCATGGGGGGGAAGGTACACAAGTTAACTAGATCCCCTCTCCTTGAGAGACTAGTCAGGAAGTAAATATCTTCAGTCTTTGGAGTCAACGACTGCCCCTCAAGCATAAATGCCTCAGCGTCAGGATGCCAGTAATTTATCAAATCATTCAGCAACCTGGGTTGTGCCCTCATAAATGGACACTAGAAGAATTTCAACAACCCACATTGCCCTAATACAGCGATAACAACAGGGTCTTGTGAGACCAAAAAATCAATGTCTTCATGCTCCCTCTCTCTCCAATGGACATACATCCTGCAAAATGGAAAATTCATGGAGAGTTAACTCTTGATTTTTATTTTTTTTCCACATATTGGAGGGTGTACGTGGTCTGTATTGGACATAGTCGTGTATGCATGCGTGTAGTTTATTTTCTGCATGTAGGCATACGTGGGCTGTCCCACTATTTCCCGCGTACACGTAGGGCCAACCTTTTTAAAGGTCAACTCACCCCAAAAAAACAAAAGGAAATACAAAAAGGAAGAATGAAAATGTAGGAGGGGCTAGTATGTACTTAATTGGTCCAAGTGGAAGTTTGTTTCATCCATTGAAGCTCTTAGAATCAACTCTTTTGGCAAAGGGGTGTTTTTGACTTTTTTGTCAATTCTCAATTCACAATGGTGATAATGAGCTGCCAACTTCTATTTATAGACTTTTTGGCCCCTTTTTGTCATTTTTTGGACCCTTTGGTCATTTTTTCTAGCCTGAAAATTATTTAGTGTGGTTCTCGAGTTTCTTTTGGGATGTTACAAAAGAACGTTTTGAGAGTTGGGGCATTTTTAAGGTCCTTTGGTGAAAAGTATTTTTTCCAACTTTGTGCATTTAAGATAGGATTCCACCTCCACTTGTTGCACCTCGTTGTCTTTTTCTCTTTTCCATAGGATCGATCCTACCGAATTGTGACACAAAACCTTCACTCCTCTAGAAGTGTCATAATTTAGTGGTAGATCCTACCTTCACATGGATGCCCTAGGTAGATCATGGTTACATTTTGGTGTCCATGTCGCCGCTAATTATTTTAGGATCGGGAGTCCTTTTAGTCCTATCTTGATTACGAGTTCGGGCCTTCACATGTTTGATATGTTATCACTCTTGGTTTCACCCTCGATACTCCCAAAACAATGGGTCTTCTTTTAAGCCCTTTTCAGACCCTCTAAACATGAAAATATTGTCGAGCGATCTTGTTTCCCTTCACACTCACCAAAATAAAATTTGAAGGCACATCTTTCCGACGGTAGTTTACCCCTTTTTCGGTCTAGATGGTCAAATGTATGAAGAAAGGTATACTCTAGGATCTTTGGTTCTCTAGAAGAGTATTCTCAGGTATAAATTTAACCCTTTTTAGGGCCCGAGGGACTAAATTTACGAAAAAGGAACCCCCACATAGTCCATAGTTAAGCCCTTTTCAAACTCCCTAAAATTGAAAAGATTGTCGAGTGACCTTGTTTCTTCACACTCATTAAGTTGGTCCAAAATAACATCCCTTACAGAGTCCATAGTTAATATTTTTTCAGACTCCTTAAATATGAAAAAATTGTCGAGTGATCTTGCCTTTTTCACACTCATTAAAATGATTTTTAATAGACGTTTGTTCGATGCTAGTTTACCCCTTTTTTGAACTGACTAGACTACCTTCGAAAAAGGTACCCCAGTGGAGTCTCCTTTTACGCCTTTTCAGACTCTCTAAAAATGAAAAACCATCGAGATTACCTTCTCTAGGCTCGTTAAAATTACACCGAAGGATGTTAGCATTGTGTCTTATTAATCTCATTTGCATTCCTGCGTCTTTGGCCTAATGTTGGCTCCATGTTTCTCTCAACTGAACCATCTAAAGCATGCCTTATATGCAAGCCTTGTATCACTTTGCCTCTGCGTCTTGACACCTTGACCCATGGAGGATTTTTCCTGAGTCTCCTTTTCCTACACATGTCCCCTTTCTCTGAGCATCAGTGTGTTCCTTGCGCTTGGAACTGGTATGTTTGCGACACTCGTTCCTCCTTTGTAACGTAGCATTCTTTTATTCTTTTTCAATCTTTCCAAAATTATTGAAAAAGACAAAAAAAAATCAAATATACCCCAAAAAGAGGAAGGGAAAAGTATTTTATTTTTGTTGACAACACAATGAGTCTCCCTTGGACAAAGCACATCCTTCCATTTGTTCATCAAAGCTCTAGGATTCAATATGACCTTAGGAAGATGTTCTTTCTATGTAGAGTTGTGCCCTCCTCCCTTTGGTTATCCTTCCAAACATATGGAGAGTTTGTGTTGCCTCCTGCATCTTGAAATTATGTCAATTCCATGTTGCCTGAGTCTCATCATTCGTCATGCTATGTCCAAGGGAAGTTTTACTAAACTTGATTTAGCCCTTCTGCAGTTTGTCTCTTTTCCTCATGCTCGACCACCCTGAAAGTCCAATCAAGTCCTTTCTCAAAATCGATGAAGTTCTCTGCCTGATCACCGAGATCCTCTTGTCTGTTCCCGATGATCTGTCGAAGACCTCTGGGTAGTGAATTTGTACACTAATATTACACTCCTACCCAAGTTTTGAAGATGTTGAAGTTGTTTCTCGATCTCTGAATAGCTCATCTCCATCCATCAGGCGTCATTGGCTTCTTGAAGATGGATACTATACATGTATATATTTTGATTTTGAGATGTATATCCATTGTGTACTGCTCACAACTACACTTTATGTGGTTGTATGGCATGGATCTGTAGTGTATTTGATTAGCATCCATGTTTTTATTTCATCCCAAGCATGGGTATGCCTACCTCGGTGAGACAAATTGTTATTTTGCAGATGGCACCTCCTAAACTCTAGTCCCTGGGCTCACTCACTTCGTACATTGGTGATGATTTGTAATGTATTTCGGCCATCAGATGATATTCTGACCTCACACATTAGGGGGCATCTATTATAACACTAAATTTCACCAAACATGCATACCTGACATCAGGCCATCTTACTTGCTATCTTTGCCAAGCCATCACTAAACAACTCTTCTAAAAAACCATTTTTTTGAAGGTGTACGTGCCCTGCACCACTACTGCCCACGTACACACGCTTGTTTCACCACTACTACCCACATACACATGCTTGTTGCACCACTACAGCCCGTGTACACTCACAAAAAGTGTGAAAAATGAAAATTGCAAAGGGATACGGGTTTTCGGGCTGTTGCCTAACCGTTTGACCGCCCATATCCAGTCACCCCAACCGTTACTATCTTTTTGGCCTATAAAAGAAGATGTTGGGCTCCCATTCCAAAGAGAAGCACGAGAGCATAGAAACTCTGCCTAATTCAGTATTCCCCCATTGCCCCAATATTTTGCAACCACTTTGTGAGTTTGAGCCAAAATTACTTCTTCCTCCATTGCAAACCCTTGCAATTTCCCTAGAGAGAACTAAAGAGGAGAACAATACATGGAAGCAGTTGGTGCATGGTGAAGAAGAACCCAGGAGCGATTTCGAGGAGCAGTTGTTGATCTCATATTGTAAACGACTTTTGTGAGATTAATATAAAGAAATTCTTTTTTCGTCATGCCAAATGATGTATTAAATCTCTATGATTCATTTACATTTTTTGTTATGATATCTAACCCGCTAATCCATATATAGAATGCATTCTTGTAGTTTCTTTTTTGTCTTTTAGTGAATGCAGGTTGGCCTTGGGAGGAGATCTGTAGTCGAGAAACAACTAAGCACAAAGGGATCAATACCGAATGCGGAGTTTAAGGTATGCCTATCGTATCCCTATACTTTTTATTTTATGTATGATTGTGGGGTAGTGACGAGATAGCTGTTAAAAGTAGGAGACTTTAGATGGTTAGCTCTACCTGCACTTTAGAACCCTAGTGTAGTCCGTAGAGGGGTTTTCCCGCTATAGCAATCATGAGTAATGCGCTATTATGGTAATGATCCCAAGGAAAATGCACATTAGTTGGTGATCATCCCAAAGCTACATGATGATTATCACAATGTGGCATCTAGACTCCAATCAACTAATCAAACTGAAGTGTGAAATGAAGAGAATATTCTCCTAGAGGAATATTCTCCCTAAACTATAGGAGACTGAATAATGACTAATAAACAAAGGGAAAACCTTAGGAAAAATAAATCCTAGGTGTGTGTGAAGTATCTCCGACATAGATGGCTATTATTGTTCCAGGAATTTGATTTTGAAGTAATAGTCAAACCAGAGAAGCTGAATGCAGGACCAGATCACTTGTCAAGGGTAACCAATGGAGAAGAACCTACTAACTTAGAAGACAACTTCCCTAATGCATAGTTATTTTCAGTACAGGTAGTTGATGAGTACTTCGTTGATGTCATTGAATTCTTGAGTACAAGAGTGGTGCCAAAGGAATTTAGTATCACACAGAAGAAAAATATGGTATTCAGAGTTGCAGACTATCAACTCATTGCAGGTCAGTTATACAAGCTAGTCATAGACAACATTTTGCGAAGGTGTGTATTGGAACATGAACGACCCAAGGTTCTAGTTGAATCTCTTGAAGGTATAGTTGGAGGACACTATGCAGGAAAATATATCATGAAGAAGGTATTGCACGCAAGTTTATGGTGGCCGACAATTCATAAAGATGAAAAAGAATATTGCCAGAACTGTGATGTTTTTCAAAGAGTTGGAAAACCTAAAACGAGGGATGTGATGCCCCTAAGACCACAAGTAACTCTTTAGTTATTTTATGTTGATTTTTCAATAAGTTAGTTTAAGCATGTATTTCATTTCAATTTGTGTGTGTCTTAACCATAAACAATAATGTTGCAGCAACCAAGATCACAAGAAGAAACACCATGCACAAGAACACAAGAAGTATCCTGGGAAACCCTTCTCAACAAGGGAAGAAAACCCTTCTCAACAAGGGAAGAAAACCCAACCAAATCATTTTTCTATATTATTCAAGAGAAATACCTTCACCACCAAGAAATACCTAGCACACAAGAGTGTGCTCAAACCCTAGAAGATTACTTCCCAAGAGAGGTGCGCACTTTTTCCAAGTAAATGCACTTGTTGAAATTTCCAAACTCACATGAAGTATATGATTCCACAATGGGGAATCTTCCTTTACTTATATTAAACTTGTCTTACCAGCATAAGTGTCTATTGCCTCAATAGGTTCGACCTCTCTAAGTCACAATATAATAATAATAATAATAATTATTATTATTATTATTATAATTAATATTAACCAGATTAATTATCTTTTACATTTATTATTAATCACATTAAGGTAGGGCTAACTTGTACCCTTTACATAAAAATTAGGGTTACAAGCAGGTCTGACTCTTGAACAATATATAGAAAAGGATCTGATACACCCACTAGTGCTCATCCACTAGGGGCACATCCACATGGATGTCATATCTCTAGTTCATTGCATTACACAGAAGAACCAGATCTTCACACGTTCACCTGTGCTCGTCCACACGCATGTACACTCTACAAATATTCTTTCCCACTGCCTCACACAAGAGAATCATTTGGATTCTTCTCATCAACTCTATTTCTCATAGGAGTCTAATAAATCATCTCCATTTATGTTCACATTACGATGCACCCAGCACTTTGGGGTTTCACACATTCACCTTGTGCTCAGCCACAGACACGTCTAACTCAACAGATCGTCTTTCCCACTAGATAATCATCTAGAGTTCTTCTCAACTCTATGAATGGAGGAGGTCATCTCTACATTCCTAGCTCTATCTTAGGAAGGAACCACGTACCCTTCTTAAGGGGTTTCTCTCAGGTTTGTAAGCTGAGAAAAAGACTCATATAGCTGCAATGATCCACATCTCATAGTTTTGTAAGCTGGAGAATGTATCACATAGCTGAAATCATCAACACTCCCTCTCAGATAGGGACGCATTTTCCATTATGCCAAGTCTCTCATGGAAATACTCAAATTTTGTCTTGGCAAGTGGTTTAGTGAAGATATCTACAATTTGTTCATGAGTAGAGATATATTGCATGTGTATTGGCTTTTTTTACACCATGTCTCTGATATAGTGATACTTGATTTCAATGTGTTTCAATTTTTCATGAAACACTAGATTCTCAGAGAGATTTACACAACTCTAGTTGTCATAATGAATAGTATTCGGATCCATCTCATGATCAAACAAGTCAGTACAAATTTTGTGAATCCATACTGCTTCACGAACTGCCACACTTAGTGAAATGTACTCTACCTCTGTTGTACTTAAAGCCATGAAGATTTGTTTTCTACTACACTAGGAAGCCATGGTTGATCCTAAGGTGAAGCAGTAACCTGAGGCACTCTTTCTATCTATTGCACTTCCTTCCCAATCTGCATCGACATATCCTTCCAAGCTTAAGTCCACATTGGTTGCATATCTTAGGCCATAACCAATTGTGCCTTGTAAGTATCTCAATAGGTGTTTTGCAGCTATCCAGTGTGTATGTTTTGGTTAGCTCATAAATTGGCTAAGCACATTCACTTCATAGAAAATGTCTGGTCTGGTGTTAACCAGATAGATCAATGATCTAATAAGTTGTCGATATAAATGTGGAACTACGTCTCCTGAATCAGTGTCACTCATTTTCTTTAAATCCATTACCATAGGAGTAGGCATGGATTTGCATCCTGTCATTTTGAGTGTTTTCAATATCTCCATAGTATATTTTCCTTGAATTAGGAAAATTTATTTGTTCTCTGCCATACTTATATTCCCAAGAAATGATGCATCAGACCCAAATCCTTCATTTCAAATTTGGCAGTTAATGCTTGCTTGCATTCAACAATGAGTCTCTCTGAACCGGCGAGGAAAATATCATCCACATATAAGACCAAAATCAAACACTCATTGCCATCAAGTTGATAATACAAGTTTGGATCAGCTGCACTTTTTTTGAAGCCCAAACTCATCATAAATCCATCCATTTTCTCGTACCAAGCACATGGTGTTTTTCTTATTCCATATAGGGATTTATTTAACCTGCATACATGAGATTTTTCGTTGTGTATAATGAAACCTTTTGGATACTTAATATAAACTTCTTCCTCAATTTCACCATTTAGAAAAGTTGTTTTTACATCCATCTGATGTAGCTTCCAACCCATGGAAGTAGCTAGTGCAATGATAGATTAGATGGAGGTATATCTGGCTATAGGTGCAAAAGTCTCATCATAGTCGACTCCCTCTATTTGTGAGAACCCTCTGGCCACAAATATTTCTTTGTATTTTTCAATGCTTCCATCAAAAGAATGTTTGATTTTGTAAATCCATTTGGAGGTCACTACGGACTTGTTGGATCATGTTGTCATTGATGCCAATGGTTTGATTGATTGATTTAAAGTGATTGATTGATGTCAAAGGATTGATTGATTGATGATTGATGTAATATAATATGTATTGTCCTTGATGAGAATGCATAGATGAAGATGGAT
>ML825435.1:159940-196961 GCA_009831015.1 Picea engelmannii | reverse complement strand
TGTGTATGTGTATGATTGTTCATTTGTTCATTTCTTATTTACTCTGCAGTTATTGGATAATAATGCTTCATTGATATAACACTTGGATTATATGGTTAAATTTCTCTATTACTGATTCACCCCCCCTCTCAGTAATCCAACAAGAATTTCCCTCTGGTCTTGGAACAACATCCCATAAATCATTTTTTTTTAATATAGATTGGTATTTTTTAGTCATGGAATATTTCCATACTTTTTCACCTGAAGCTTCTCTATGAAAAGTTGGCTCTGAGTCAATAATGTGGGTCATGGCTAAAAGGTATCTTGAGAATCTCTTTGGTCTCTTCCTTTCTCTGGTTTCTCCTTGTGGAGCTTTATGCCCTTCTTCTTCTAAAGTTTCTCAAGCCCAAGAATATATTTTATGTCCAAATGTGATGTCTCTGGGTATGTTGCTTGGGGAAATTGAATCTTCTCGAGAAATTGGATCAACTGGAGCTATTGGCTCATCTGAAATAATATTTGTCTCCCTCTGAACTACTGAAGGAGGAGGAGGTATCGTTTCACTATCGATTTCCATCTGAGCTTCTCTATATTTATGGAAGGCTACTTATTCTTCAAAAGGAACATCTCTTCTTACTTCAATTTGTCTTTGACCTGGGATGTGGATTCGATATGCCTTTGAGGACTCACTATATCCTACAAATGTACCCTTTCTTCCTGAAGGTTCTATTTTGGATCTCTTCTCTTTGGGTACATGAAGTTACATTGGGCATCCAAATATTCTGAAGTGTCTGATCTCAGGCTTCACTTTGGTGAATGCTTCTTCTGGAGTAATGTTCTTCAGGATCTAATGAGGACTACAGTTTTTAACATATATTGTTGCCATACAAGCTTCTGCCCATAGAGTCATAGGTAGACTTGGATCATGTATCATTGCTTTAGTTTCCTCAATGATAGTTCTTCTTTTCCTTTTAGTAACCCCATTTTATTGAGGGTTGTAAGGAACGGTGAACTCCCTCTTGATTCATGCTTCAATACAAAAACTGCTAAATTCTTTTGAGGTGTATTCTCCTCCATTTTCTGATCTCAATATTTTGATTTTTCTTCTGGTCAGGTTTTCAACCTGAGATTTGAATTCTTGAAACTTGGTAAGGACTCCATCCTTGTTTTTCAGAAAGTAAATCCAGGTTTTCCTGGAGTGATCATCTATGAGTAGTACATAGTATAAGTACCCATTTAAGGATGCAACAGCCATTGGACCACATACATCTGAATGTATTAGGTCCAATATTTCCTTGGATTTGTTGTCACTACTAGTAAAGGATCCTTTAACATTTTTTCCAAGGGCACAACCTTTGCAAACACATTTATGCTAAATTTGTATCTTTGGTAGACCTGATATTGTTTTCCCTAGAGATGGAAGAGCTCTATAATGAATGTGAGCAAGTATTCTATTCCATAATTCACTTAAGCTGATAGTGTCATGTAGTAGGGATTGAATAGGTTTGATGGTCAACTTGTACAATTTGTTTTCTCGGATACCAATTACTTTGGAAGAGCTTATATGAGAGTCTTTGTGCCATGCAAGAAATATTCCTTTTGAGAAAGTGATTTTGTAACCTTTGTCTTCCAAGGCTGAAATAGAGACAAGGTTTCTCTTCATTCCGGGTACGTATAATACTTCTTCTAGTTTAAGCTGCATATTTGAATCTAGTTGGAAAGTAGAAGTTCCAACTCCTCTCACATTATATCTGGCATCATCTCCAAGAACAACATGTAGACGTGTCTCTTTCTCGACGAAATGTGTCGGATGATTTCTAAGACCTATCATGTGTATGGATGCACCACTATCAATTATCCAAGTTTTTTCATTGATAGGAACCATACCTGAGAGTGTTGATATGTTGATGTCTTCATTTCTTTGGAGTCTTGTCTTCCTGGAACTGAGCTTGCTTCCCATCATGATTTTTCTCATCTTCACAAACCCTTTTCAACTAGGCTAGAAAACCTAATGGCTAGGCTAGGCTAGCACTTTTAGGTTTTTTTGGGCTTATGACTGCCAACAATAAGCCTTGATAAATATGATATCCCTTGTAAGTTGAGGATCTTCTTCAAGAAGTTTGCAGAAATACAATTTATAATTTTCTGTAGAATTTTGGCAAAACCCTAGAAACCCTTAGAGTCAAAAATTTGAAATGCCCAGAAATGTAATATGAAACTTGTTGGAGGTGCGCTGAAGGAGGCCATACCATTATATGTCCTTTTTATCCACAGCATCCAAGTTTTGAGTGGTGAAAACTCTCATAAGAGGAGGTCATATGGAATTTATGGAAACCCTAGGAGGGTCATACAGTTTCTGCAGATGTGTGAGAGAAAGGATAGAAAATTCTTGTGCAACGTGATCTTCAAGACCTATGCACGGTTACCATGTTGATTTTTCAATAAGGTAGGTTAATAATGTAGTTCATTTCAATTTTCATTTGTCTTAACCATAAACAAGAATGTTGCAACAACCAAGATCACAAGAAGAAACACCATGCACAATAACACAAGAAGTATCCTGGGAAACCCTTCTCAATAAGGGAATAAAACCCAGCCAAATCCTTTGCTATATTCTTCAAGAGAAATACTTTCACCACCAATAAATACCCGACACACAAGAGGGTGCTCAAACCCTAGAAGACTAGTGCCCAAGAGAGGTGCACAATTTTTCCAAGTAAATGTACTTGCTGAAATTTCCAAACTCACATGAAGGACCTGATTCCAAAATGGGGAATATTACTTTACTTATATTAGACTTGTCTTATCAGCATAAGTGTTTATTGGATCAATAGGGCCGAACTCTCTAAGTCACAATATAATAATAATAATTATTATTATAATTAATATTAACCCGATTAATTATATTTTACATTTATTATTAATCCCATTAAGGTAGGGCCGATCTGTACCCTTTACATAAAAATTAGGGTTATAGGCAGGTTTGACTCTTGAACAATATATAGAAAAGGATCTGATACACCCAATAGTTCTCATCCACTGGGGGCACATCCATAGGGATGTCATATCGCTGGTTCACTGGATTACACAGAAGAACTAGATCTTCACGCGTTCACCTGTGCTCGTCCACAGGCACTTCCACTCTATAGATCTTCTTTCCCGCTACCTCACACAGGAGAATAATATGGAGTCTTCTCATCAACTATGTTGCTTATCGGAGGCTAATACGTCATCTTCATTTTTGTTCACATGATGATGCACCCAACACTTTGGGATTTCACACATTCACCTTGTGCTCAGCCACATGCACGTATAACTCAATAGATCGCCTTTTCCACTGGATAATCATCTGGAGTTCTTATCAACTCTTTTAATGGAGGAGGTCATCTCTGTGTTCCTATCTCTTTCTTAGGAAGGAACCATGTACCCTTCTTAGGGGATTTCTCTCAGGTTTGTAATCTTATATAAAGACTCACATAGCTGCAATGATCCACATCTCACATGTTTGGAAGCTGAAGAATGTCTCACATGGCTGCAATCATCAACATTTGACAAGTGGGAAATAGACTTTTTTGGACCTATTAATCCACTAGCAAGAAGGTAAAGAGCTAGATACATCATTACTCTGACAAAATACTTAACCAGATGGGAAGAAGCAGCACCAGTCAAGGATTGCAACACAAAGACAACAACACACATTTTATTTGAGCATGTGATTACAAGATCTGGATGTCTCCGGATTCTGATGAGTGACTAAGGAACCCACTTAATTAATAGTACCATACATGATATGACTAGGTATTTTTAATTCTATCACCAAAAGAGTACACCATATCATCCTCAAGAAAATGGGACAGTAGAAGATTTCAACAAGATTCTGGATAATTCCCTCACAAAGATCTGTAATGTGAATAGAGACGGTTGAGATTTAAAAATACCAACATTATTATGGGCATACAGTACCACATGACATAAGTTGATAGGATAGAAACCATTTATATTGGTGTATGGACAAGAAGAAGTGGTTCCATTAGAATATTTGGTACCAAGTATGCACGTAGAAACAATTACAAATATGACAGAAAGAGGCGCAGTACAAGAGAGGTTAAGTCAACTAATGTAATTGGAAGAAGACATGATTATGGAAGGATTCCACCAAGAGGTGAAGAAAGAAAGGGACAAATCTTGGCATGATAGAAACATCAAGAAGAAGAGCTTTAAGGAGGGAGATCTAGTTCTTCTCTATGACAACAAATTTTTGCAACATCCTGGTAAGTTCAGAATGCAGTGGCTAGGGCCATATGAAGTGAAGTTTGTCACAAATGGAGGATTGTTTCAGCTAAAGGACTTTACATGAGAAGATATGAAAGGAATGGTGAATGGTAGTCGAATGAAATTGTATAGGGACAATCGACCTACTCACTCTCAATAGTTGCAACGCAGTAAGGAAGCCATGTGTATAGTGTACTATAGTAGATATTAGGAGAGAAAACTTATAAAAAGACATAAAAAGTAGAAAAAGGAAGACAAAAGAAGATAAAGAAGAAAAATCCCGAAAGAGGAGGAAGTTGGTTCAACTACAGGAATGTGAAAAAAGTTATGTGCAGCAATCGATGCAACAAAATTTGGAAGACTACATGTAGGAAAAATTGGACAGTGCGCAAATTCATGGAAAAAGTGAAAAATATGGCCAAACATTTATGATCGGGTCTATAAAGAGTGGAAAGCATGGGTAGGTTTGACACTTAGAGATTTTTTAGCAAAGAGAGAGATGAAGAGTGCAACTGAGGAGAAATTGTGTGAATCAGAAGAGCGAGTGACCACTCCATATCCAACATGACACCTATGAAGGTTGGTGCACCGGGACACTATACTAGGGTTACACGATGGGATGGACGAAGTAAGAACGCATGGTAGAGTTGTAGAAAGTGGTCGAATTGGAAGATTTCACCACATCGAAAATAGATTCGCTCAGCCCGAAAGGGTAGAGGAGTAAACATCGATAGCTACACAAGGCCAAATGGGTCAAATCTCCGTAAACCCAAATGGCAATACAAACCCTAACCCATAAACACTATCCAAGCCTCACGAAACAAAGGGCCAACAATGGGGTCACGGCGTGGAGGAGGTATTGGTCAAGGATATCAAAAATCTGTTGGATTATGAGGGGGATGAGGAATATACAACTGAAACAGCGGTGGAAGGCCACCCCACTGTTAGCCAGAAAAGAAAGGCATAGGATTCCACAGAGGTCACACTCCCATACATCCCAGACGTAGTGGTCATAGTGGAGGATATGCTCAGGAAAGTGCCCAACTTTAGATACTCAGACCATGATGTTCGTGATGCAGAAACGTTTCCATAATTGGAATAGGAAACCTATTTGGTAGACATGATATAGATAGGACCCATATGAAGATCCATCATGGAACCTGCGCAGTGGATAACAAGGCTCTACAACTCTAGCATAATGAACCTCCTGGACATACCGCACTTCGGGCGTAGTAAGAATGTGGGCCTATGCATCAAACAAATATTATCCAAGGTGCATGGAGTTATCCTATGGATGGATAGTCTAGTCCTCATTGATGTGGCCCTAATTACCAAAATTACAGGGTTTCCCACTGTTGGCACGCAACCTGAAGAATACTTGAAAAATAAAGTGCGCAATAAAGATATTTCTAAGATAGTAAAGGCATAGTTTGGAATCAATAGGGGAAATATGTGTATTGTCCTTAAAGACATCAATGACCCTAGGACGTGGTTTTCCATCAAGCTAACAACCTACAAGTTGCTAAGGAAATGCGGGAAATAAGAGGCTCCAGTAGGAGTCATAGCAGTGGTCACACAGTGCACAAAAGGGGTCATTTTTAGTTGGGCACCGTACCTGCTAAACTAATTGTTTATTGATTGTTGGGATGCGTAGGACAATGGAACTGAGTTCCATTATTCCTGGCTCCTCATCCTCATTTATTTGGCCACTTGGAAGGATCCAAAATTATCGGCTTTATATATAGGAAAGGGTAGTTCTATGAACATAGGTACGAAACCCTCTGGCAAACCAAGGATATCAAAAATCAACAAACAAATGGCAAGTTGTTCGCCATAATTATTGAAGACATACAATAGAGAAAAAATAATGTATGGAAAATTCTTGTGGACATAATCTAAGAGTATGAAGGGATTTTCAGGTTCAAGGAATCCAGGCATCATATGTGAATCCAGGCCACAAGGGATCCAAATAAAAAATGGTTTGAGATGCATTACTGCATCTCAAGGGAAGAGGTCGATCGGATCATTAAATATTGGCCTGCATAGTGGAAGGTGCCAACAATAAAGAAAACAACCAAACCCAAGGAGAAAGAAGAGGTAGGACCATCAAAAAAGACAAATAGCCCAACTGCCAACACTAGGAATGTTGCAGCGCACAATCAAGTGTCAAGAAGTAGAACAGGGCCGAAAAATCCAAGGAGGAAAGAAACAGTTTCTAGGGAAGAATTCAAGGGGGATTCCAAGAATGGAGAAACCTCTCAGCCCAAAGAGGAGGAGGCATAGATGAAGGAGAGTGGGTTGCATCCCTCATAGGTGAAGAGAACTACAACACAGGAGGAGGAAACATGCAAGAATATGAAATACTCTAAGAAGCCTCTTGTCATCACCTTGATAGAGGACGACACCGAGCTAGTTGAAGACAAAGTCCAAGATAGGGGGGAAGATCTGGTCCACGAAGTTGAGGCGCAGAGGGAGATGATCATGTCAAAGTTATTGGATGTCCATGATACTCTACAAAGGATTAATATTTTTATATTGCAGTAGGCTACAATGCAGCATCCAGAAAATACGCAACAACCCCCTACGCAAAAGGAACAAGAGGAAACAGTGGAGATAGTGGTGAAGGGAAGCAAAAAATTCATGGTTACACAACACATGTTGTGAGTTTATGAGAAGATAGTGTGGAAACCATTTGGGGACACCGATCAACTTGATTTGGTGATGGTGTATAGACCTACAAAGGTGCTATATGTCTTACAAGCGAGCATTATGCAGGAAGTTCAATCCAGAACCCACGCAAATGCCACCAACTTAGAATTTGGTGGGGAGGTTACATATATGTTACAGATTACATGTGACTAGTTGACTATGGATAAGGAGGAGGATAATCAATGAGAAAACATATTGGAGAACAGACTCACATCAGTCTACAAAAACATCCCATACTGCGCGCAGGAGCTAGAAGACGCACCTGAAGGGAAATTTCAGAAGATTTCATAGGTCATGAAGCAGTACAAAAAGGAGATTACAGAGCTCACAGAGAAAATGACTCCTTCTACACCTTTGAAAGTTAGAGAGAAAAGGGAACAAGAGGCTACTATGCACATCAACAATATTGCGCAAGAAGTTAAGGTAGTGCACGAACTATATGACAGAACTGCTCAGATATGGACCAGCTTGGAAGAGGAGGAGAAAATATAGCAACTAGATCAGAAACAAGAGAATATAATGGTTAACATCCAAGAGTTAAAGTAGAAACATAAGGGAATGGCCATCCTAGAGAGGATGAGGAGTGCACATGATATAAAGAACCTCCAAGCAGAGTTGCATGTTGCTCAGCCTAACAAACAAACAAGACAGGCTCAGGTGGAGCCATTGCAGCAAGACGCAGAGAGGATGATTGAAGAATTGCAGGAAAAGAAAGGGACAATAGAGAAAATGCATGCAAAATGTAGCCAAGTACTAGTAGATCAAATTACAATGAAAAATGTGGATAAGTTGGTAGAGAAAAGAACCCAAGTGAAACATAAATTTATTCAATTATCAAAAGTGTTTCACAAGTTGTAGCTCACCATCCATAGTGTGAACTAAGGTGCAATGGCTTAGGACGAGCTGCATGTTAGTGTTTGGGGCATGTTGGTGTAGGCCTATTTTGGGAGGAAATTCTATTTTGGGCGCAGACCTATTTTTGGAGAGAAAGAGCTATTTTCGGAGTGCACGCCATAGGTGGAAGAAAAGCAACATGCAGAAAAAGAAGGAAAAGCAACATGTAGAAGGAGAAAAAGTAGTATGGTGCGCATGCAGACAGACCTAACCATGTTAGGGTTAGGGTTTTGACAAAAATGTAATGGCTATAATCCAGTAGAGTAGTATAAATAAATACCTAGGAGGTCTAGGAGAGGTTGGTGTTGAGTGTTGTTTAGTGGGTTCTTGGTTGATTAGGCGAGAAGATATAGTGTTGAGAGGAATAAACTAGTTTTTTAGGGTTAGGTCATGGGATGTGGAGCCTGGTGTGATCTAGTGCACCTCACAAAGGGTACTTACCTTCCTTGTTATTGTAATCTTGAATATGTAATGCATGCAACGTAGATTTGGCAGAAGAATGATAAAAAGAGAAGAAGAGACAGATCTTTGTGGACATAGCCCCAAGGGGGGTGAACCATGGTAAATCTAGTGTGTTAATGTGTTTGAATGGTTTCTTTGATTTTGTGCTATGAATCAATTATATAATGAATTATAATCTATCTAATCATAGCATGCATGCATAGTTAGATGACTGAATGAACACTATCTTAGATAAATGAATAATAATATTGATGCATGAGGAAAAGAACCAATAGATAGTCCCAATCCCTTCCTAGACTGCAACCACCTGAGTATTGCAGTCCCCCATAAATCTATATTGGGTGAGATTGCATTGTGCAATCTGTGTGCATCGTTTCCTTCTAGTTTACTAGGAGGGCCAATAGTTTTTAGGGTTTTGTTGGAAACCTATTGAGAACAAAGCCTGGGTTATCCCAAGCATCCAACAGGGTTCAAGATACCATATAGGTATTTCTAACACCATAATCTTGGGAAGCATGAGTGTAGATGATACCTGGTAAGTTTTAACTCTTGGATGTGGGTAAAAGAATGGGATCTAGGTGAAGGGGTGAGAAATGGACTACGGAGATGTGGGTTGGTCATTCATGGATGTTGGAAGCTAGCCAAAGCGGAAAGAAAGGATATTTTGGGAAGAAAGGTATGCACGAGGATAGTGAAATTTGTAAGGAAGAGCATCACACGTGCATGCATGGAAGACCTAACGATGTTAGGGTTAGTGTTTTTGTAATAAAGATGCTTAGGGAGGATGGAGAGGGATATATATAGAGATATAGATATAGAATGATTAAGAGTAGTAGTAGATAAGAGAGAAGAGACATAGGCATATATTAACTTTTTGTAACCTTTTTGTAAGTTGTTGAATGGTAGAGGAGTAAGGAGGGTATATATTGAGGGTTAGATCGCAGGTTGAGGAGCCTGGTGTGATCTAGTCCGCCTCATAACATATCTTGACCCGACTAAGGATGAGTTGTAAAGCATGTGAAGCTGTAGTTTGGAACTGCCATAATAGAAGAGCTTAAGATCCAGATCTTTGTGGACGTAGCCCAGGAGTGGGTGAACCACGGTAAAAACATTTGTTATGTGGTTGAATGCTTGTGTCTCTTTTATTGTTTATGAATAGATATTAGCATAATGAATGAATGAGTTGATTATATTACATGCATAATCAAGAATGGCAGTATTTCCTTGATAAGTTAAATAGAACCCCCAACACACACTTCTCAGATATCCACTCAATCCTGGACTACAAACATTTGAGTATTGCAGTCACCCATTAAGACTATTTCGGGTGAGATTGCGCAGTGCCCTTTGGGTACTGCGTTGCCTTCTGGTTTACCAGGAGGGCCAATAGTTTTAGAGGCTTTGTTGGAACCCTAGTAGACTTGAACCTTGGGTCAATCATGTTATAGATATAAACTCAGATAACAAACAAAAAAATGGTTTTGTTGTCGATTGGAATAGTATGGGATTGAGTAGATGGGATCTGTTAAAAGAGGGTAAGATCTACAGAAGGTGGGTCAAAAGAATATTGAATCGAACAATAGGAAGGTGAGAATGTGTCGCTAAAATGGGATGTTGAGACCGTGGAATCCCAGAAAAGAAGATATTGAAAGCTGGTTGAAGACAAAGGAGATGGAGTTTTCGCAAAAAGATAACAGAAACCTTAGAGTAATATCACGCAAATATCTTGAAAAGTATGTGTTTACTAATGTGCATGAAGTATTTTTCTATGATTTTCCACACTTATTGTAGGAGTGGATTTGAGGTTGAAGGATAACCACGCAACAAACCACATCCGATAGTTAGAGTGGACCTCAATTCAGATTGAGCAGTTATAGCAGGTGAATAAAAAATTCACTCGCGCAATAGATTTTTGGCTCGATGGTATCGTAGTAGGATTTATAACTGAATTTGCAGTAGATACAACGAAGTTGTACAATGCAGTGGAGTAAGAGTTTCTACGAGGGCCTTGGGGAAGGTATATTCGATCGATGTATACTTCTATTAAGATACTTCTCTATAACAAAGGTGTAATGACAATGGAATCAAATATCTAAACTTCCCTGCATGCATGGGGGAAGGGGGGAAGCACTGACAGAAAGAGGAGAAACGGAAGGAGAAGTGAAAGAAGGAGGAACCCTTGAACCCAATCATGATGGATGATGACCAGATCAAGAAGATCATGGCAACAGCTGAAAAGACGCACAATGGAGTACCCTACCAATACAAGGTGAACACTAAGAAGAGAGTCATAGCCATGAGGGAAGGCTTGGCAAGTGATGAAGAAGAGGTAGAGGATCTCTGGGTTGTGGAGCAAATTGAGGAAATCATGTGAAAAACATATGAGAGGAAGAAGAGAGGTCCAAGAGAGGGAAGATAAGGCAACAATCATATCCATATTAATGTCAGCGTGGAACCCATATACCCATGTGCGACTAATACACCAAAAAGAATACCACCGTTTAGACAACCGAATTTCGGGAGAAGAAAGATAGCATGAAGTACATATACATAAGGAACAACAACTGGAGGAGCCAGTTCAGGAAGCACTAGTCAAGTATCTACACCACATGGAGGTAGTAGTTCATCATTCAGGATGGCAGAACATGATCCCACCATCAGGTTACGAAAATTCAAAGGAGAAGCGTCGAAGGACCTAGAAAAACACTTGTTTATCTATGAGAAGATCTTGGAAGAAAAACAGATCATAGACGGAGATACTAAAATTGCATAGATAGCGATTACACCAAGGGATCACGCACTGGATTGGTATATGATTTTAGCTACAAACAATCCACCAGGGACAACCAGAACAATTGCAGACATCAAGAAATTATTGATAAATGAGTTTCAAAAGCCAAGCTCAGAGTCTCAGTACATGAACAAGATGATAGAAATTAGACATAAACTAGAAGAATCTGTATGGGATATTGATCATAGATTCAAGCGACTGAAAGGAAAGTTGAAATATTTCATGACAGATATGTAGCACATGCACCCGTTTGTCAATTCATTACTACCACACTTGAAATATCCACTGCGAAAACAGAAGATTCAAACACAGGAAGAGGCTCTGCAGGCATGGATGCAACTGGAAGAAAACTAATACTAGAAGAAGGATCCATCCATCAAAGAGTCGAAGGAGGATTTGAATAATTTAACATTCCAGCTAAAATGGAACAAAAGTAAGGACAAATGAGAAGTTGTTTGGTGTACCACATGCAGGACGGAAGGAGACCACAAGAATGAATGTCCAACATTCACGTAGTACATGGAAGCAGGAATGCCAAATCCATTACCAACAGGAGGACTATGGTGAAAAATCTCTAAGAAATTGGGCCACGATCCATATCACTACTTAATGATGCAAAAATACCAGACACTCCCAAAGAGTTCATATTGAAACTTTTGCAAGTCAGTGTGCCATGATGACAAATATTTTAGAACTATGGACTTGATGAGAGATAGGACATCAGATGCATATAGGGTGCAAGAAGAAATGATGATCGAGAAAGATGCACCTCAGTTTAACCAGGTACCAGCCCCATACAACACTGCACAACAACAGTATAATACTGCATAGAAAACATATAATACCGTGCAACCACAGTAAAAAATAGCCTGACCTCAGTACAATACCACGTGGTACAATCAGGTGCCTTAGTATAACGTGCCAAGAGGAGATCGAGATGGCTACAGGGGTGGAGGATGAAAAAGAGGAGGCTTTGGAAGAGGTAGAAGACTAGTGGTATGTCACAAATGTAAACAACTGGGACATTATGCAAGAGAATGTCCACTTCCACCAGCGACTTGTATGTATTGTCGTGCATATGATCATGACATGGAATAATGTCCTAAATTACTAGGGAAGATCCAAGAAAAGAGGAATCATAACAACCAAAATGTTCAATGGATTTCAGTCGAAGCAAGGGATGAAGGATGGAACATCAACATAGTTACGCGCGGAGGAGATAAAATAAGAAATCACGCATCTCGACAAGAGCCAGTACAACACCAGTGAGTGAAGAAGAATGTTGAACCAAGGAAACAGTTCGATGCGTAGAACGAGAAGGAAACATTTAAGCAAGCCAGACAAGAATTTCTGAAACAAGAGACCGCATCGAATTCAACAATGCAACAGAGCAAGGAAGTATCAGAGTACGAGATGCCTCCATCACTGGATCATACCAAAGAAACACATCCCATGGTACAAGTAAGTACAATCAAATTATTTTTTCAATCATGCGTAAAAATATTGAATGATCCATCCTCTGTCAAAATATTGAAAAATATATTAGAAAGATGTAGCATAGAGACAAAAGGAAAACTAGAACAAAACATAGTCAATCACATACATACAAGGAGAATAACAAGTAGGGAATTCAGGTTGAATGCCAACATCAGATATTTCAACATGGGAGATATCATACTAGATATAGGATATAAAGTCAATCTATTACCCAAGAAGACATGGCAATGCATGGGAGAACCTACCTTAGGATACTCACCAGTCCAACTGAAGTTAGCAAAGCAACATAGGGTTATACCAATAGGGAGGTTGAAAGGAGTGACAGTAGATCTGGATGAAGTGTGCACTAAGACAGACTTTGAAGTGATCAAAATCATGGATGGCACAACACCATATTTAGAATTACTGGGATTGGATTGGGAATTTGACAATTAGTCGATAATCAACCTAAAGACCAGGAAGATGACATTTGAGTCAGGAGAATACAGGGTCATTGCACCATTAGAACCATCGGAAGGGGAGAGGTTTGTAGAGCCTACTTTCTTGGACTTGGAGGAAATCAACCATTTGTATAGAAAAACTGTGCACGATGAGTATTATGTAAACCCAACTATAGATGGGATACTCAATTGGCGAAGCATTACTTGATGTGTGACAGACTCAGACACATGTTTAGAGAACTGGAAATAAAGGCTACACAAAGTTTCCACAAGAATATGCGCAAGAATAGATCGTGCAGTAAGATAGGTAGGTACGGAGGTAAGGAAACCACCCAGTTTTCATGGAGTAAATGATCTAGAAGTATTATTAGCACAGTACGAGGATGAAGTGATAAAAAATTAGACTCTTAGAACTCGATATATCACTCAAGTCCACACTTGCAAAATGGTGGGGCACACACAAGGAAACAATCAAGGATTGGTACCAATGTAAGCGGTTACTACGCATAAGGTTTGGTGCAGTAGAGAGAAGCAACCAAAAGCATAAGTACGATGGATAGGGGGCACTAGTGAAACACTTGGAGAAGTGTAGAGCGTTGTGGAAAATGACACCCCCAGAGGAATGGCCTCATCATTTTGTACATACTTTAGAGGGAATACCATCAAACTAGTATACAGACCAGGAACTATGCAGCAGAACTTTGAGTTGGACAGTATTGCAACAAAATTTTATAGTCACTTTTTCATTCGAGCATGAGAAGCCAAACATAGATGCAACACTTAAGCAAATAAGAGGGGTGATATTCATTAAGGAAACAGAAGTTGAAATCATAACAAAAGAACAACAACAAAACAAATAGACAATGAAAGAATTGTTTTCATGCTACCATGTGCAGGAAGAAGCACTAGATGAAAAGGACTCGTACGATATTCAGATCGAGGAAGCGGAAGGCGAAAGAGAAGTGGAAGGTCCACATATAGAATCAAAAGTAATTATTGCACCAATAAATGTGAATAAATTCAACATTGGGACAGTTGAGAATCCCAAAATGGCCAACATTTGATACTACTAGGATGAACAAATAGTAGAAAGCATAACAGAGTTACTGTGCGAGTACAATGACCTGTTCCCACAACATTTACAGAAATGAAAGGCATAGAGGGAGAGCTCGGAGAAATAAATATACCACTCAGATTTGAGGAAATATCGATCAGACACTGACCATATAGACTAAACCCGATCTATAAGAAAAAATTCAAATCTGAGATTGATAGGATACTTGAAGCTGTCATCATAGAACTGGTGGAAGAATCAGAATGGATAATCCCGATGGTAATTCAAGAGAAAAAACAAGGCAAGATAACAATATGCGTCAACTTTAGGAAGTTGAATGATGCATTCCTACATGACCCGTTCCCTACACCTTTCACAGATGAAGTGTTGGAGAACGTAGGGAGACATGAAGTTTACTCATTCACTGATGGATTCTAGGCTACCACCAATCAAGATAACATAGGAAGATAGATACAAGACCACTTTTGCTACAAAATGTGGATCTTACCAGTACACATTCATGTCATTTGGACTAAAGAATGCACCAACATTATTTTCATAGTAGTCATAGTTGCATTTAAGGAATTTATCCACCAGTTTCTAAAGGTATACTTGGACGATTGGACAGTCTATAGTCTATCGAAAGACCATGTAGAGGTCTTGCGACTAATGTTAGAAAGATACAGGCAGTGCCATATATCATTAAACATCAAGAAGTGCATCTTCAGAACACCATTTGGGATACTATTGGGCCATATAGTATGCAAGCAAGGTTTACTAGTAGACCGTACAAAGATTGTAGTAATTGTTAACTTGCAACCACCAAAGAAAGTCTGTCAACTAAGAGAAACATTGGGACACATGGGATAATACAAAAAATGCATCAAAGGGTACGCACAGATCATTGCACCAATGGAGAAACTGTTAAGGAAAGATACAAAGTTCTAGTGGAATGAATATTGTCAACATGGTCTAGATACGCTGAAAGAAAAAATGGTCACCACATTGATACTAGTATTCCCATACTGGGAGAAATCCCATGTACATGTAGATGCATCATCCATATCACTTGGAGCTATTTTGGTGCAGCTAGGAGCAGGATATTTGGATCATCCGATAGCATTTGCAAGAAGAAAATTGTTAGAATCAGAGAAGAACTAAAACACTGCAGAGAAGGAAGGCCTAGCTATGGTCTACGCATTGCAGAAGTTCATACATTACTTACTAGGAAAACATTTTAAGATGTTTACAGATCACTGAGCCCTTAAGTACCTAGGCCAGTGTTGGGGGGGAGAATCTGTCAATGGTTACTATTGTTTCAAGAATTTTATTTTGAAGTAATAGTCAAGCCAGAGAAGTTGAATGCAGGACCTGGTCACCTATCAAGGGTCACGAACGAAAATGAACTAACAAATTTAGAAGAAAAATTTTCAGATGCACAGTTATTTTCAGTCCAAATCACCGATGAATATTTTGTCTACATCATCCAGTACTTGAGTACAGGGACTACGCCACAGGAGTACAACACCACGCAGAAGAAAAACCTAGTAGTCCTGGCTGCAGACTATCAGCTGATTGCAATACACTTATACAAAGTGGGTGCAGATAGAATATTGCAAAGATATGTGCTATAACATGAAAGACCAAGTATTTTAGTAGAATCCCATGAAGGAATAGAAGGAGGACATTACATAGGAAAAGCTACTGCGCAGAAGGTATTCCACGCAGGACTACGGTGGCCGACCATTCACAAAGACTTGAAAGAGTACTTCCAGAGATCTGATGTCTATTAAAGGGTTGGTAAACCTAATAGAAGGGATGAGATGCCATTGGGACCACAAGTAACTTTGCAGGTATTCGAAAAATAGGCAATAGACTTAGTGGGACCAATTAACCCACCAACAAAGAGGACAAGAGAAAGGTACATTATCACTGCGATAGAATACCTGAAAAGATGGGTGGAAGCATCACCAGTTAAAGATTGCAGTGCATAAACAAAATCACACTTTCTATTTGAGCAAGTGATAACTAGATTTGGTTGCCCAAGGATTTTGATGAGAAACCAAGGAACTCACTTCATTAACAACACTACTAAGTCCATGACTGAAGAATTTGAATTCCACCATCAAAAGAGTACACCATATCATCCACAAGAAAATGGAACAGTAGAAGCATTTAACAAAATCCTTGAAAGTGAACTAATGAAGATCTATAATGTCAACAGGGATGATTGGGACCTCAAAATATCAGCAGTATTGCGGTAATAAAGGACCACATGCAAGAAGTTGACTGGGCACACACCATTCAGATTGGTATATGGACAAGTAGAAGTGGTGCCATTAGAATTTTTGGTACCTAGTATGCGCGTAGTAGCGATCACAAAAATGACAGAAAAAGGCGAAGTGAAGGATAGGATAAATCAACTTATGATCATGGAGGAAGATAGGATCTTATCAAGATTCCACCAACAAGTTCAGAAAGAAAGATACAAAGCTTGGCATGACAAACATATAAAGAGGAAAACTTTCAAGACATACGACTTAGTGTTGATGTATGAAAGTAAATCCATTCAGCTTCCATGAAAACTCAGAATGCACTAGTTAGGACCATAGGACTGGAGGCATAGAACTCAGAGGGATGATCAATGGGATTCGATTGAAACTATACCAGGACAGTCGACCACCCGCAACGTTAAAGACACCACGCAAGGGGGAAAAAAGAGAAGGATAACAAACGATACAAACAGAAGCACACTACCCCAAAAGGAGAAGGATCATGTACAATTGGAAATACGAGCCCGATATAGACAAGGCCAATGGTCAGTTCAAAATCAAAATAAGCAGGAAAGGCGGCTATGACAAAAGAAGCGCTAAGTGACGAAGGCTAGCAGAATTAAATGTCAGAAATGACTAACAAGACGCTGCATTAATCACACCAACTGGAGATGGTGAGGGAAGTTAATGACAAGTATGAATCGACCAACGGTTCATTGAATCCTTAATAGAGGTAACATCTTCGACAAGTTTCACATGATGCCCATATAAATATAGGATGTAGGAGAAAATATCTTATTGCG
The DNA here is from genome assembly GCA_009831015.1 of Picea engelmannii. Taxonomy (NCBI): domain Eukaryota; kingdom Viridiplantae; phylum Streptophyta; class Pinopsida; order Pinales; family Pinaceae; genus Picea; species Picea engelmannii. Next base: position 179,787 of record ML825435.1, on the reverse strand, counting down.
AAATTGGATAAGGAAGAGAGCGATAGAGCAGAAACAATAGAGAGTAAAAGTTGCAAAGTTTACAGAGGTTGTAGAGGATACTGAGCTCAGAGAGAGACAGGTTTTTACCACCATGGCACCACCTAAACAAGGAGATATGACCCATACTTCCAGAAAACCTATATTTAGGACTATATCACAAATGCAATCGCAGGGAAGAGAACAACAACCATCTCCAGCGCCATAAGTCATAAATGTGGATGAAATCCCATTACCATATACAACAATGGGGATCCCCACATGCATAAAATAAGAAAATATACAGACAACACCTGCGGGCATGGATGTTGATATGCCAAAAGAGGGACAGGGTCGAAAAAATGAAGATGCAGGCAAACAAATGCAACTATAAAACCCCATCGAAGCCCTGAGAGTCAATGGGATGACTCAAAATCAGGAAGAAGCGGTTGAGACAGAAGAGTCACAAAAAACTATGTCAAAGAACCCACAGGAGGGATCAGTAGAAGATGTCACTGGACGACCGAAGAAGTATGCTAAAAAACAAACAATGGAGGTTGGAACCTCAAGTTAGCCACCTCTACGAAAGGACAAGAAGACAGTACCTAGGTCACCATGAAAACAACCCACCGCAACAATTGTTTTGTCACACATACTAGAAGGGGTACGGGTAAAAGCATATTTGTTAGTTTATGTAGAAGAATTAAGGTACTCGGACCATGATGTGATGGACACAGACAAGTTCCTGGAGTTTGCTAAGAAAGCATACCTATAGAATGTGGGTGTAGATCCCTTTGAGGAACCAATACATCAACCAGTCCAGTGGGCAGTAGGACTGGCTAAAACTGGGATTTTAGGTCTATTGGACCTACCACAATTCGAAAGAGGCTAGTACATAAACAGTTGTGTCAAGCAGTTGATGGAAGTCACACATGGAGGAGATATGTGGCTGCACTAGTTCGTCTCAATAGACGTATAGCTCATAGCACACATCACAGGGTTGTCGTCATGAGGAATGGATCATGCACATTTCCTTGAGGACAAAACAAAGGAGAAATCACTCACTGAGGAGATGAAAAATAAATACGGCACTGAAAGGGGGACACACGAAATCATTATCAAACGGATTAGTGACATCGCAATAAGAATGGACATGAAAATCATGTCATGCAAATTGCTTAGGAAATTTCGTAAGGAGGAAGTCTCGGTCGAGGTTGTCACAGCTGCAACACTGTGTGTCGAGGGCACCACAATCAATTGGGCCCCTTATTTGTTGAATTCGTTTCTAAACGACTGCAAGGATGCGCAGGATCTAGGGATAGAATTTCATTATTCATGGCTACTTATCCTGATAGCCGTTATGGGATGGAAGGAGTTGAACTACACATTTTTCTTCACTATACCCAAACCCAATCATGGGGAGAGATACTTATTGATTCGAGACGCTTCAAATGCCAAGAATCGAAGAATGAATGAAGCTATATTCGAGGGATATCTCCATGACCTACAAGAGACCATCACCAACACCTAGAGGATAACACCGTAGGAAGTTGCAAATTATCAGGGTATAGCCAAGTTCAAATCCACTAGACATGCGATGTCGATCTAGGTGTGGAAGGACCCAAACAAGCAATGTCTATAACTATGCTACTACATTACGAAGGGGGGCATATAAATGGCCATCAAGGATTGGGATGACGAGTGTAGGATTCTAGTCATCACTCAAGACATACCTACAGGGGTATAAGAGGAGGAGGCAAGGCATGAACATACACATGCTGAGGAGGTGGGGAAGGAACATACATAGCCCTAGGAAGTAAAAGTTCCCAAGAAACCAAGGACAGGTCGGAACAAGCCACTGAAAAAGAAAGGGGGCACATCCAAGACAGGAGTCCAGATGGGGAAGAAGAACAATACACAGGAGCCCCAACTACAACACAAACATGTCGAGATAGCACAAGGTACTAGATAAAGTCCTACTCCACAAGAGCCAAGCCAGACTAAGCGGCTAGCCACCCAAACAGGGGGTGCATGCAAGAAGATGAACACGCATAGAACGCCTCCAGAATACACGATCATGGAGGATGATGCAGAAATGGTGGCCCAAGTGGTCCAAGATCTCACATTTGAGGACTTTGAGAATGTTGCGCGACAAATGGACATAATTGAAGAAGAGTTGGCAGACATGAAACAACTCCTCATGCATATCATGGAAGCGTAGGCAGCCAGTAGTAGCATAGAAACAGGCTCGTTTGCATCATAGACAGGAGGAGAACCTGAAGCAAGTGAGCAGTATACAATCCAGACAAAAACACAACCAAGTTCAACATTTCACATTACACGTAGCATGTTGTGCATGGACGAAATTGTGGGGCAGACACCCCTGAAGGACTTGGCTCAATTGCAGTTGATATTGTCACGAATACCAACCAAGGCCTTATATAAATTATAGGTCATCATTACAGAGGAAATACAGTCTCGTGCACACACAGATACAACCAAAATGCAGCAGGTAAAGGATAAATAGGACGATTTGGAATTGGTATTCGAGGAGGACAAGCTCAAGACCAAAGAGGAGAGGGAACGCGTGAAGGGACTGGAACAAATAGTGGTTTTAGCCTCTGAAAATATTCCAAAGACCGTTCATATGGCCGAACTCATGGAAACAGAGAATATTGATCTAATTGTGTAGACAATTGATCAACACCAGCAGGAGATCGCTTATCTCTGTGAGCATCTCACACCTACGACTCCATCGAAGGTGAGGGAGCAGAGGAAACAAGAGGCAACAACCTAGATACAAGAGATAGAATGGCAAGTCCATGCAACAGACAACTTGTTCGAGAAAGCAGCGCAACTATGGAAAAATATAGAAGAGGATCCACATGTCCAACAGAGGGACTAGGAAGGAGAAAGGATAAGCACAGCCATCAAATACCTCAAGCAGAGGTAGAAGACAATGTCAATCATAGAGTGCATCAAAGGGGCGCAAGACATGAAGAAACTGCAGGCAGAACTCATAATTGTGTAGATGTAGAAAAAGAAGCACCAGGCCCAAATGGAACTGCTCCAAGAGCAAGAAACAAAGGTCATTTCATAGGCAGAGGAAGCCAAAACATATATGGCACAGATCTAGGCAAAATGCACAAATATGGTCAGTGATGATATTGTAGTGCAGGTATTGGACGCACTCAAGGAGAAGACCGCACAAGCCCAAATGCACACAAAGGAGCTCATGGATAAGTTCCAAGTGTTCACTAGGGAGATTGACGAAGCACACAGAGGTTAGGTGGCTCGGGACGAGCCACATGTCAGTGTTGGGGGATTTTTGGAAGCAGGCCAAAGTGGAAAGAAAGGCTATTTTGGGAAGAAAGGCATGCATGATGATAGAGACAGCTGGAAGGAAGAGCATCACGCATGCATGCATGGAATACCTAACGATGTTAGGTTTATGGTTTTTGTAATAACATTGTAATGGTTGATGAGCCAAAAACGTATATATAGAGATGCTTAGGGAGGCTAGAGAGGGAGATATATAGAGATATAGATATAGAATTATTGAGAGTAGCGGCGGATAAGAAGGAAGAGAGAGAGGCATAGATGAACTTTTTGTAACCTTTTTGCAAGTTGTTGAATTGTATAAGAGTAAGGAGGGTATATCTTGAGGGTTAGATCGTATTTTGAAGAGCCTGGTGCGATCTAGTCCACCTCATAATAGATCGCGACCTGACTAAGGATGAGTTGTAAATGACACGACACTGTAGATTGGAACTACCATAATATAAGAGCTTAAGAGCCAGATCTTTGTGGACGTAGCCCAGGAGGGGGTGAACCATGGTAAAACATGTGTTATGTGGTTGAATGCTTGTGTCTCTTTTACTGTTTATGAATAGATATTAGCATAATGAATGAATGAGATGATTATATTACATGAATAATCAGGAATGAAATTATATTGCCTTGATAAGTTAAATAGAACCCCCAGCACACACTTCTCATATCTCCACTCAATCCTAGACTACAAACATTTGAGTATTGCAGTCACCCATTAAGACTATCTCGAGTGAGACTACACAGTGCCCTCTGGGTACTGTGTTTCCTTCTGGTTTACCAGGAGGGTCTATAGTTTTAGAGCCTTTGTTGGAACCCCAGTAGACTTGAACATTGGGTAAATCATGTTAAATATATAAACCCAGATAACAAACCAACAATGGATGCCATCTTAGGGATATATGGGTAAGAAGATAGATCTATCATGACATAAGTGATAGTGCACACTTGGGAATAATCTAAGGGTGAAACAAATGGTGGTTCACCCTAATATGTTCCAAGGAGTGAGGGTTATTTGAATATCCCTGGACCCATTTCCATGAAGGATGGAACCTCTAATTTTTCCCCAATGAGGGGAAACATGTTATCCAAATTCACGTTTGGTTGTGGTTTGTAGTGTTTCAACTGGTCGACCATAATGTATTTCCCATTGTAAGGAAATATAATGGTATGAAACACAGATGAAGTGAATTCCTTCATCACGTAAAATTAGATATGTCAAAGGATAATTTTGTAGTAAAAGGGGGCATTGATGACCTCAATATCAATCAAGACCAATTTTATCACTATCTTTATAAGGACATTTTGAAAACTCCCCTTGGGTTGATATGGTCGGCCATCACAGGCCTGAAGGGTGATAGCGGAAGGGATCAACATTAGGGAGCCTAACTTATGTCGGAAAATTTTGGACATAATTCATGTAGATTCTCCCTCATCTACAATGCATATATAAAAAATGATATTCCAAACTGTGACCAAGATTTGGAAATATTCCATAGGAGGGGAGGTCAGGTTCTGAGTTCTCCAAATCAAATGTAATGAGGCGTGAGTCAAAAGGGTCAACTTCCCCCAAATATGATATAAAATATTTCGTTTGATAAGGACACATTTGCAAGACCTCGAGTGCATACATGGTTGTAGGGGACTAAGCTAGGTCTTCCAGGATGATATAGTTGTGAGCTTCCCTTGCATGAGGGTTATGAGCAAGACATCGTAGAGGTTCCTTTGTTACTCTCAATGTAGGGTCACCACTAAGATGCAGGATAATCAAAGGTGGCATCCAATTATTATTCGACGATTGGGTGGAATCCAATGTGGTTGGAGGGAAGTTAAGAGGCATATTGTATTAACAGTTGTGATTTTGTAGATGGATATCAATGGAATTCATGAGGATTTTATGAAAAGAATAATTTCCAGTTTAAGCTTGAGCCATGGTTTGGTATTGTCTTGTTGGTTGAGTGGAGGGTCTATTCTCTTGTTGCATATCAAAAACTCCTTATTGGTTGGAATGGGTCGCATAACACAACTAGTTGCGGAGGTTGAGGGAAATTATCTAGGTTGATGGAGTACCCTAAGGGGAAAGGGATCCTTGGGTAGCCATAGACTCCTTCCATTTAAAATCCATGATCTAGGGTAAATAGTGAGTATAATGTCTGTACTCACCACATAATTCACAGGGGAATCTCGTTTGAATTTTATTGTTCTTTCATTGTCATTGTTGGTCATTGTTGTTACCAGAATTATGGTTTTGATTACCAATATTAGCATTGACCCCAGTTTGACTATTTATTAATCCCTAGACAAAGCCCCATGTTATTCATAAAACCCCTATTAAGCCCTAGATATTGATTTATTACAAGTATGGTTTTATATTAGTAGGTCGACTAGAACCTTTCATTATACCCTTTCATTATAATTGTACCCCTTATCTCATATATATGTATATATACCAAGGAGACCTAGTCGCATCTCATCTTGTAAATTGAATATATTGTAAAAGGAGGTTTCCTCCTCAAAGTGGAATGTTATTCATTGATGTTTTATCATTCTCAAGGCATTGGTACATAACAATCGGTATCAGGGCATCGATCCTAGGGTTTTTCTACCTCAAACGAGTCATTTTGTATTAATCCAAACCTAGTTTTCTTAATTTTATTATCTTATGGGGAAACCTTTTATTTATGTTTGAGTGTGTGACATCCCAATCATTAAACTCATGTAAGAGGGTGGGTGTGAGAGTCACATTCCATAGTTATTGGAAATCATGGGGATAAATAAATCAGCATTGGGAAGAGTGAAAAGTCAATTGTATTTGGAAAATGAAGGAAATTATTATGGGGGTTAAATACAGTTTTTTGACATGGACTTTTGGCATGAAAAACCAGCAGAGATCAAAACAAGAGAGCATCAGAGCTAGAAAAATAAGGTTGGGTGAATAAAGGAGCACGTTGGAACATAAATGGAGCATTTTGGAGGTAGAAATTGAAGAGGTGGGTTGTTAGGCATAAAGAGTGAACTCATGAGTGATTTTCATTGTAACAACAAGCGTTGTTGTTGGTTGCTTGTAGTTTTTCCTAGCAGTCGGTTCCCTTGGGTTCTCAGCAGAGAGATTCCTAGTTACCTGAGCCAGAGAGACCCTGATAAATGAATGGGATGTATGATGCACTAAGAGCAGTGAAGGGGTACATTCCTTTCATTGGGGAGGTCAAGAGGAAGAGATGATCTGAAAATGGATAGAACCTATACAAAAATTGATCTAAAAATATCACTAAATTCAATACCACTTTCTTGTTCCAAAATCTATTATTGACATTTCTTATAGCATGAAAGGGATTTATCTTACTTAACCAAACACTTTAACTGATGATCATAACTTGCATAATCCATCTTACAAAAGAAAATGCAGAATTACTTTATTAATGCTCAAATGATTCAATTACAATCAAAGGAATTTACAATACAAGAGTTGAATATGCCCTTCAAATATGCTACTCTGACATAGAAAAGAACATCACCCTTGCATTCCTCTTGAAAAGCTGAGAAAAATGAGTATAAAATCAGCTATATTTTTCTTACAGTTCCTCGAACTCCCCTTGGCACGCAAAATAATACAATGACATTTTTACAAATTGCTCAAATGCAGAAACAGAGTGCACCGTTGAATTCCTGGTAAAAAAATCGTGCGAAAATTATATAAAATACTTGAAATTCCATCAAGGTGACCCCTGACATGCTTTACAGTGTATCCTTGTACCCTTCATACTCTTGGCACACTTTATAAGAAAAAATATCTACATAAATGGTGTGTAAAACACAAAAATGTTGTGTACAATGTTGGGATCCGCTCCCATTAAATAGGCCATGGCCTCCAACTAAATTTTGAAATTGGTGTGACCCCTTAACTATTATTAAAGGTGTAGTTGTAACCAACTAATGTTGGCTGATAGTTGGTTAGTGGGTTTGATTTAAAATTTTTCTAAATTCAGTGGGTTGAGGGTTCCATTCCCACCAACTTCCATATTCCATGGGCTTTTTTTGGTGTATGAATATATTTTAACTATATATAACATATAGTTTAATAACTTCTTGCATGGATCTTAGAATGAATATCCATGTTATATTGTTATATATAACAATATGTTATAAACAAAATATTTAAGTGTACTCCCACACAATATTTGTGATAGCCCACCTCTGTGAATGGTATGGTTATATGGTAGTGTAATAATACCAAGGGCCAAGGTTCAAGGGCTTAGGCCCTCAACCCTTTACCCTCTCATATGAACCTTTGTATAACTTTAAATATAAATTATGTCACTTGTATAACAAAGAATGTTACATGGTTTGTTAGTGGGGATGGATAAGTGAAGACTTTGGTGGTAACGGAGGTCATTGGGTTGATTCCCCTGGACTCCATAATAATTTATAACACCTAAACCATTACTGGCTAATGGGAAGTTGCCACGTGGTAGATTCTCATTAGCTACCTAATGTCACATGAGAATTATTTATTGAACCACTTGGATTCCTGGAGGTACTTTCCAACTCAACCTACCAACTTTGATGCCATGTCACCCTTCCTGTTCCATGTCACCATGCCACATGTCACCCTATGGTGGTGCCACGTGGCCCCTATTTTGCCTGGTTTGACCAAACTTTGATTTCCCATAACTTTTTCATACGAACTTTGTTTTACTTGTCATGTGTGCCATTGGAAAGATCATGATGATATATTCTCAATGATTTCCTTTTATTTAACTTTTGATACGGTCAAATTTTCAGCGTTTCTTACCCTTTCTGGATCCATGTTGGCCCTTGGTTATGGAAGCAAGAGAAGATCAAGGAAGAAAAGGGAGAATGTGAACTACATGGAAGACACAGTGACTATTGTTGGGTCGAAGTGAACAAAAGAGCATAAAAGATGGAGTGAAGCCCAAGAAATAAATCCGTTGGACGAGGAGATCAAGGATGACAGATAAGTAAGAGAGAAGGATTGTGGACAACTCAGAAAGAAGGAAAATCCATCGTTGGATTCTTTGGAGCACCGCGTGAGAAGGAAGGAAAGACAAGTTGGCAAAGCCCTAAAAATACGGGTCAAGTTGACCTAGGGTTTTGGTATCTATGGTTTTTGACACCTAGGTTTCGACCTATGGATGTTGGTGAGCTAGTGTAATGTATAAATAAAGGTCTAAAGGAACTGGGTTGCATTGGTACGATATTGTTGTTGATCTAGATTTATTTTTGATGTGAGTGAGTATTATATCGAGAGAGTGTTATCCACAATTTTGGTCATCGTGATGATGCCATGATGATATTATGATGATGGAAAATCATACTCTTCATTAAGGACACTTTCCTGAGAAAAGTTACATTTGTCTGCTTCCAGAAATCATGTTTTTAAAGGAGGTTCGCAGGCTACCTATATACTTGCCTGTGAGAATGCCTGATTCTCGCAGGCTGCATTAAGCTGGAGTGCGAGGGGTTCGCACTGTACCTAACTGCTAGGGTGAGAACATATTATTAAAGAGGAAAAATATGAAGTTCTCGAGCCTTCTAGAAGGGAATCTTCGAGAAGAATGAGTTGGCTAGCGAATGGTTATCTAAGTACTGGTTTTCCTGATATCTTGGGATCATTTCCTATCCAAGTAACTAATCTATCTTCTCCTATATATTGAGGAGATTGCTCATGGAAAAGGTTAAGAAGCAAGCAACAAGCTAGCAAGAGATTGATTGGAGAATAGGTGCAATATTGTATGAGGGACTGATGCTACAACAACTAGAGACAACAGCAAGGTCATCAAAAGTAGTTGATTTTCTTCATGCATGAGCAAGTGTGTGTGTCAGAGCTAGGAGCCATCGAAAGGAGACCTACGACATCAAGGCTCAGGTTGTAAGTTTCACTTTCAATTAATTCAATATAGTAATATGTCCCTTTCCCATAAATATGATGTCACTTTATTATATAACTCCTTGATCATATGTATAGATTAGCTATTGAATATATTGATCTGCCTTCACTTCGATTGGTTTGAATTGTTGTGATCTGAACGGGACAAGAGCATTGGAGCGAATATTGGAACAACAGAGACCTAAGGAAAGCGTTCATAAGGTATGTCCATAATCCTTGTCTCTTAGTTCATTCAATAGTCTATATCTAGGCAAAGTGTATTATTCTGTCCTGTTTTGTTCTAGATCCAGGTGGATCTAGAGAGATCGGTTTGTGTCCGCACTCACGGATTTATCCTGAAAAAAAATTGGTGACTCCACTGGGGAACTATTCCCTTTTTCTTTATGGTTTGTTGAATTTCCTGTGGCCATTTGCTCTATTTTTGTTTTTCTCCTGCTTTGTTAGTGTCCGAGTCCTCAGGATATCCTGAGAGACCTTCTGGGTCTATAAGCCAGCTTGAATTTTGCTTGCATTTTCAAAAAAATTATTATCTTCAGGAGTTCTCGCACTGTGTTCATTGACAGCCTGCGAGAACCGGTCAAGTTCACACCCTGCACATATGGTCCAATGTGAACACCTCGCAACTTGCTTTAAAGTGGCCTGCGAGAATCCTATCTTCTCGCACTGTGTGACACTGCTTGCCTGCGAGCAAGATTTTTGAAAGTTTTGAAATTAAGTTTTGACTTTTTCAATTGCTTAGAACAGTTGAATTGCATCTTTTTGGCTCATTGGATCATTGACTTATACATCTCTTGCTTTAGTTTGTTTGTTGGAACAGATTTAGGGTTTCTAGGTCTTTCTTGCTCTTGGTAGCTTGACTTTTGTTTCTTGGATCTGTTTGGCATTTTCTTTCTCTCTGACTTCTGGAGTTGAGTGTGTCTAATTGGTTGAGAACCAGTGATTGGTAGAGAGTCAAGTGCTTGGTGTTTTCTCTTCTGCTTGGTGTTTCGAAAGAACATTTTTCATTTGCATTGGGAAGACTCATTGGTTTGCTTTTTGTTTTTACTTTCATTGAAAGTGTTGGTCGGGTTGTTTTGTTTGTTTCTTTAGGATTTGATTTTCTTTTCTCATTAATTAGAGTTCTTCTTGGAAAGTGAACAACAAGTTTTCTTTCAAGATTTTGTTTTTATCATTTTGAAAACATTGCAAAATCAAATTTTAGAGTTTATTGAAGTATTGGAAAAAGACATTTAGATATTGTTCATTAATAAATGATTGTTTGCATTGACATCTGAAAGGAAATTGAGCATTGCATTTGCATTATAGTATTGTGTTTGATTCAGAAAATGTTCTCTCTCTCCCATAACTAGGATTCATGGAATGAAAAGAATCATATTTCATCATTATCCTTGTATTATTTGGGTCAGAGTCATACATCATGAGTTTCACTTCCGTTACCTTTGAGTAAACAACAACTTTTAAAAACATTGCGTAATCTTAAAATTGATCTAGTAACTTTTTCTAGGGCTCTTTTACACCAACATATTAGCTAGGCTAGTGCTTTGGAGTAGGAAGAGAGACACACTCTCCAAAAGATCAAAAACACACAATAGAATCTTGAGTTAGGGAGTGTTAAATTCCATTTGCAACATATTGTTCTGGGACGCCCTTCTAACACAAGGGTCAAGCACTAGGTCACATTGGTGTTGACAAAGTTACTAACCCTGCTTTGTTGACATCGATGTAGAGATTGCACGTATTACGGGGATCACTCCAAGGTATACCCACAATTATGAGTGGAAGCCTTTGAGTTGGTTTCGGGCTAGATACCATGCCCTTGCGTGTGGATCGGACTGGCGATTGTTCCCCCAGGATGTACTATTGTTTGTGGTGACCTTAGTGGCCTATCTCTCTAGGTTCTTACCCAAGGTGACTGTGGAGGGGAAAGTCTTCACGGTACCTGGAATCGACGTTGATCAAACTCACTCGGGCTCCTTGGAGGGTATACCCACGATTATGTGTGGGAGCTTGCACCAAGGCGTAAGTCTGTTAAGCAGGTCATCAATGTAATTTTTCCACCTTAGCCCCGCCCCTTCTCATCTCGTTGTTACGACGTTGGATTTCATCACCAACTAGTGGCTTCGAAATTAGAAGGTATTGTTTGCTTGGTGATTGCCTTCTAGATTTTTCTTTACTAGTGCGTGTTGTTTCTCGAAGTTGACCATAGGATTTTCTTCATGGAGCTTGTCACTTGTTTACAATTGCTCCTCCACGACGTTCACATAGGATGCAAGGTTTATCCCCGGAATATCCGAATGCTTCACAATCCTTGCATACCGCAACCCCTGAGGGCTCTCCTCGTCAGAGTGAAGTCCCCGTTGTTACTCCACCACACGTGGACATAAGTGAAGTCCAAGACGTTTCTACACCACCTCCATAGGTAGAACACACTGATTCTCTAGGAGATTTTTGAATTACCAATACTATAGAGGACTGTCACGTTCGTCAAGGTGAACGACCTATTGGATGAGTAAATCCTTCTGAAGAAACCATTGTTACATCTTCTGAATCAACTGTTGGGCCTTCCAACGGTGTAGTAGGCCAAGATCCTTTTTGGTCGAGTAATTTCCGTCGAGTTATTTTTGGTACTGAGTCACCCCCTGTCTACGCAATCAACCCTCCAGTGACTTCTTAGACAGAAACTACACCAGAGACTACTACTTACCGCTTCGTTCTTCCTCCTGAGATGGCCCATCTTGCTAATACTACAAGTGTCCAAACCTAAATTACTGCAGCTACTCTGGCTCCTATCAATACCCAGCGAATTCCTGATGTCATCCCGACATTACAGCCCGGTTACCACACATTGAATGCATTGTTGAATTTTGCCAATCCAACACCTCCGCAAACCCCAGCCGGTTCTCCAGGTGGTCCTCCTTTTCCTGGGCATCCTATTCCCAGTTTCATTCCGACACTCCCTCAATTTCCTTCTGGTAATCCTAACCCTAGTGGTATTATCCCAACTGTTGCACCAAACCCACAAATTCCTGTTGGTGGACAGGGTGGTATGGTTCCTTTTCCTTTTCCCAGACACAACACAGTTACTACGCAACTCACGGTTGGCACACAACTTACAAGCAGAACTATACCTACAGTAGGAGGACCAACTTCCCCTTTTGGACAAAATATTCCTCCTAAATTGGCCCAGTATTGGAATCAACTTCTGCAAAATTTTCCACAAAATGCTGGGGGGAAACAAACTGTCCCTGCAGTGGGTCAACCTTATCTGGGGGTAACTAATCCTATTTGGGGTACGGGTCAGACTACTCAACCCCAGGTCCCTACTCAAACTCAAGGTTACAATCCTTGGGGTTACTACCCTATCTGTCCACCACAGAGTCAGCCAGGGCCTTCCCTCTATGGACAGTCTGCTTATGGTCCTACTGGTTTTCCAACAGGGATTCCATCCCAAAGCCATCAGTACCCACAAGTAAACTGCCAGTCGCCTTTCCTTGCTACTTTGGATTTGCCATATTTGTCTAGGATTTTGAATGATCCTATTCGTCACTCTCCTCAATGGCCTACTATTCCTGCAAAGCTTCCATCGGATATTCCAAAATTCGATGGCAAGGCGGGAGAGTACCCTAATAATCATGTCATGAATTTTCATTTATGGTGTTCGTCCAATTCATTGATGGACGACTCCATTCATCTCCGTCTTTTTCAAAGAACCCTCACTAGAGCTGCTGCGAAGTGGTACATTGAATTACCACGAGGTTTCTTTTCCGATTTTCACACCCTTGCTATGGCCTTTCTCACACACTATCAGTTACCGATCCATTATGATATTGGGACTAAGATTTTAACTTCCTTCAAACAAACAAAGGGCACTCATATATCAGATCATATTCATGAGTGGCGAAGGAGGCGACGTCTCATTAAGCTTGAACTCCCTGATCAGTTACTGGCAGAATGGTTTACGAAATCTTTCGTGAACGAAATTGGTAAGGACATCGCTATGGGTGGTGTTGTTACAGAAGAGCAGGCGATAAGTTGTGCTCAGTATCTTGATCTCGTTTATTCGCAAACGGGAACACTGTATAATCTATTACCAGACTTGCCTCGTCCTGGTACTTCCAGCGCTTGAACCACCCAAGCTGCTTCACATGTAGCCGATGGTGTGATTGGTACAACCCATGCCCAATCACATTCTGTTTCAAACACAACCCCTAAATCCAACTCTTCTAATGTTCAAAATGCTTTGTATCCTTCTCCTCCCGCCGGTAAAACTTCTGAAGTGAACGTTGTTCAATCTACGTCGACTGGTAAAAATAAATCAAAGAAAGGGAGGGGCAAGAATAAGGAGAGTAAAAATAATAATCAAAATAAGCAAACTAAAACCCCTCCTGTTGAAGATCGGGATAAGCGCAAACCACACTACCCTTTCCTTATCTGTGGTGACGATCACTACATGAAGGATTGTCCTAGACGCGCCGAGGTTAATAAGTTTCTTCAAGGAACGCCCAAACCCTCTACGCCGGTAGTCTTATCCCAACCCTTCCCGTCTCAGCAACAGGCTTCCTTGGTCATTCATGACCAACCTTCTATGTCTACAAAATCATATGTTTTGATGTGCACTGGTGATTCTAAGAACAATGACATTTCCATCGCAACTAGAGCCAAAGACTATTCTCCATCTAAGGAGAAGGTTGACGATTTACCTCCTGATTTGGTACAACCCTCTCCGCCGAATCCGCCTATGAACGGTCCTCTTCATCTCGAACGACCGAGCCTTGATACAGTCCTACGACCCCTGAAAGGTGTCATTAAGAAGTCGACATTCAATTCTCATGCTCATGCAGCCCAGAACTATAACATTGTAGAAGATCTGGTCCAAGCACCTTCAGCGATGTCTGCCCTTGAAGTCCTTCAATCTTGTCCGGCACAACGAAGGGCTCTGTTGAAAGCCATAGGTGGAATTGATCCTACAAATACAAATTTGATAGTCTTTGACTTGGAAGACCATGTTCCAAGGTTACCCCCACAGCTTTCTTTTCAGATACAAGTTATTGTCTCCGACAAGAACATCTGTCGAACTGTTATTGATGAGGGTGCCTCTATGTGTGTAATGTCTTTTACTTATTGGAAAGCCATTGGCTCTCCTCTGTTAACTGAATCACAGAATACTTTGAAAGCCTTCAATGGCTCGGGTTTTAAGCCTTACGGTGTTCTTCCATCATTTCCGGTTACTCTCGAAGGTAAGACCGTCCAAGTTGAAGTGGAAGTTTTCGATGCTCCCCTAGATTATAATCTTCTTCTTGGTCGTAGCTGGGTAGATTCCATGCGAGTTGTTGTGTCAACACTGTTCCATGTAGTCCGTTTTCCCCATCAAGGAAAGATCATTACGATTGATCAACTTACCTTCTTTAATTCCGATAATTGCACCGGAAACATGTCGTTTATAGCTAAAACCCCACCGGGTTATGAGAATGTTGGAGTCGGTCTCTTAAAATACTCTTCGTTAATGGGTACTTTTCCCATACCACCACCACCCGATATTCTATGCCCATTAGTTGCTTCGATTAATATGATCTCCGCCATCCCTCATGAGCTTCTGGTGTCTTTTGACCCTTGGATAGTCCCTGATCCAGGAGATCATCCTCGTTTCGGCGACGTTATCTCGTTAAGTCCGATTGAGTCTGCTTATCATGTGATTCAATCGAAAACACCTTCTACACCCTCTCTTGAGGAGTTGTCTCCCGATCCTTTCCATGTCATCTTTCCCACTGACGAGATGATCATGTCCATAATGGACGATACACCTTGGGACAATGGGCATCATCGTTCCATACTGTTTCTGGAACAACACACTCTCGAGAATTATCAGCGGATTTCGACTCCGTCGACCGTTGTTGTCATAACGACTGTTCCCGGATCTACACGTGATGTGTTTGCGGAAGGGGACCTCAGCAATATTTCTCCCACGATACCCGTTGATATTTCGGTTAAACCTGGGATAGTTGAAAATGTTCATATTGGAGCTTCGTGTTCTCCAGAGGAAATTGTCACCTATACTGCTTTGTTCAAGGAATTCCATGATGTCTTTTCCTGGAGTTACGAAGAGATGCCAGGTATCGACCCTGCTATTGTCGTGCATGAGATAAAAACATACCCCGGAGCTAAACCAGTCCGGCAGCACCTCCTTCTTTTCCATCCACGTAAAGCGACAGCTATCAAACTCGAAGTTGAAAAACTCCTCAAAGCTGGTTTTATTTATCCCGTGGCTCTGACAGAATGGGTTTCTAACCCCGTACCGATTGATAATAAAGGTGGTAGTATACGTGTTTGTGTTGATTATCGGGATATTAACAAAGCCTGTCCAAAGGACAACTTTCCAACCCCTTTCGTCGACCAGATCGTCAATGACTGTGCCGACAGCGAAATCTTTTCCCTTATGGATGGATTCTCCGACTATAATCAAATTAACATCGCTCCTAAGGACCAGCATAAAACTGCTTTTATTTGTCCTTGGGGTACTTTCACCTATAGGAAACTTCCCTTCGGTCTTAAGAATGCAGGTGCTACGTTTCAGCGTGCTATGTCTTATGCGTTTCACGATATAAAGCATATCGTTCAACCTTATTTGGGCGATTTTCCATCTCATTCTTTACGCCGAGTCGATCACCCTAATCATCTCCAAGCAATTTTCGTTCATTGTCGGTTCTATCGCATCCGTCTAAACCCTCATAAGTGCATATTTTGCGTAGAGTCTGACCGTCTTCTCGGGTTCATTGTTTTGCATCAGGGGATCCGGGTAGATCCTATTAAGGTTGAGGTGATTCTTAATCTCCCTCCTCCTTCTTCACTGCACCAGTTATAAAGTTTGTAGGGGAAAGCAAATTTCTTCGTCGTTTCATCCCGAATTACGTCAATATTACTCGTGGTTTCACACGTCTTTTAAACAAAGGTTCAGAGTTTGTCTGGGATAAGGTTGCTAACAACGCCTTTGAAGCTTTAAAGTTGTCCCTCACGAAAGCTCCTCTTATTTTCCCTCCTGACTATAGTCGGGATTACTTTCTTTATCTAGCTGCTTCCGAGTATACTATCGGCATGGTCCTCGTTCAGGAGGATGATAACCATGATGAACATGTTATCTATTACTTGAGTAGAAGTTTATCATCCACGGAAATCAAGTACCAACATGTTGAGAAACTGACTTTGGCTGTTGTTCAAGCAGTTCAACGTTTTCGCCATTATATTCTCTCCAGGAAGACTACAATGATTTCACACTGTAACCCCATGCAACATATATTGACACGTCAATTGCTGGGGGGCAAGTACTCCAAGTGGATTGTCATTCTTCAGGAGTTCGATTTGGAATTCGATCGCGCCACATCGAAGAAATCCTTGGTTTTCGCTGAGTTAATTTGTGATTTTCCCCACACTGCCATGGAAAAAGTAGCAGTCGATTCGTTACCTGATGAGTCACTTTTCCTTATCAGTACTAACAATATTTGGTACAAATATATCATTATATATCTCCAAACTCAAACTTTTCGACCTGCTTTGTCTAGTGCCGAACGCCTTCGTATCCATTATCAAGCACGTCATTATATTATCCTCGACAATACTCTATACCGTCGAGGCATCGACTCTGTCTTTCGGCGTTGTTTGACTTTTGACGAAGCTGAGAAAGCTTTGAATGACTTCCATTCAGGAACATGTGGTCGTCATATGTCTGGGTATGCTACTACCTAGAAGATCTTACGTGCAGGTTACGTTTGGCCTTCCTTGTTCAAGGACTGCATTACTGCTGTTCAGAAGTGTCATGCCTGCCAGACCTACAATCAGAAGATTCGATCACATCCTGCTCCCCTTCATCCTGTGGTCTCAGTAGGTCCTTTCGCAAAATGGGGCATTGATTTCATGACATGTCACCCTCACTCGGCCGGGGGGCATGGTTATATTATTGTAGCTGTTGATTATTTTACTAAGTGGGCCAAGGTGATGTCGACATTCGATAATACTGGAAATACTGCAGCATTATTTCTTTTCAACCATGTCATTACTCATTTTGGTGTTCCTCAGGCTATCGTTACCGATCATGGTAGTCATTTTAGGAATTATATGATGTCTGAACTTACAGAGAAGTTGGGCCTTCGTCATGATAGCTCAACACCCTATTATCCACAGGCCAATGGCCAGGTCGAAGCCATCAATAAGGTTCTTATAACTATGATTCGATGGATGATAGGAATCCATAAAACTAGCTAGCACACGATGTTATTTTCGGCATTGTGGGCGTATCGGACATCTGTTAAATCTGCCACAGGATTTACACCTTTTCGATTAGTGTATGGCATGGAAGCCATTCTGCCAATAGAATGTGAAATACCTTCTTTGAAGCTAGCCGTAGAGCTCTTACCCAACACCTCTATTGAAGAGGAACGTCTGTTGTATCTGATGCAATTAGACGAGACTCGCTGTGATGCCACATTAGTAATAGAAGCCCAAAAGAAACGAATTAAGGCACAATATGACAAGCATGTAAAACCTCGTGTCTTCTCTGAAGGAGATCTTGTTCTTCTATATGAATAAGATAAAAATTTCCTAGGATCCGGGGAATTTGAACCTATGTGGCGTGTGTTACACGTCAAAATTTCTCAGATGGATAAGTGCCGCATTGTCCCTATCAGTCGTCGCAAGTGTCACATCTTCCCTACAACTTTCGAAAGTGTCACAAGTTGATTATTAGTGTCACAAACAATGTTCAGACATGATGCCGTGATAACAACGCTAACAAGGCACTTATGACACCTCATATGACTGACTTGAAGGTCAAGAACTGATCCACTGGAATCAAACAACTCTTGACACCTGAAAGAAGCCCTGAAACAGTGGTTTGGAAGGGGAACGCTCCTCTAATACAGCTGGAGAAGCGCTGGCACTCCTCTACCATGCTTCAGAAGCATTATAACGCATTTCAGCCCTTTTGGAGGAGCGCTGCTCACCTTAAGAGCGTTGGCGCTTTCCCAAGGCACATCAGGAGTGCTATAATGCTCTGATACCCCTTTTGGGGGAGCGCTCCCTATTCTGGGTAAATTGTTAGCCCGTTGAGTCGAATGAGGAGGAGATCATTCGAGATTAGAAGGCAATTGTGCTCGAATTCTTGGTTTTATCAAAATATCCCTGATCCAAGGGGATGGTTCTTAACTGGTTCTAAACATAACTCAAGAGGTTAGGCCCCTCCCAACATATATAAACAGGCTCTATGATGGTGGAAAGGGGGAAGAAAGAATGGAACATATGAAACTTATGATCTTGGAGGAAACTGACAATCAGCCAAAGAGAAGTGACCAGTGAAGCTGTTTCTACCCAGGTTGTGGATCTTTCAGGCAAGGGTTAGATGAAGAGGACTTGACGAAGCTATTGCATTCGCATCTACGATTGTAAGTACTGTCGTCGTTATTCTCATTAATATGACAAGCTTGGCCTGTTTCTTTCTAGTTCGTGTCTGATGTTACACGAACTTATCATTTAGTGATAGATCTATTTTCAAGCTAATGTCAATAGAGTAGGAAGTGGTCGTATCTTGTTTTGTCCACAGACCTCAGCGAGGAGCAAAGGATCAGAGCGCAACTCGGAGCGTGCAGGGACAAACGTCGATTAAAAGGTACTTCTATCATCCTCCCTTCTCATGCATTAGGCGTAGATAGATTTGAAAGGAAGTTAGTGTCCACGTTAAGCATTTTTCTCTCTAGGGTTAAGGTCAAGCCTTAGAGGTGATCTACCTGTCCGCAGGGAGATTTTCCTACAACAGAAACTGGCGACTCCACTGGGGAGATAGCCTCGAATCGAAACCTCTTGTTTGGATTTTTCTCCTCATTGACCTTGTTCTGCCCCTTGATTGTTTCAAACTTGGTTTTCCCCTCTTTGATTAATTTCATGAGCTGATTGGCTCCTTGTCCCATCATACTCAGCATCCTTGTCAAGTTGGAACTTCAATTTTTGATTTTTCTTGACATTTCTGGAACTTTTAGACCCTGGTGCCCCTGAGTTAGTGTTATCAGAGCGCCAACGCTTTTTGTAGCCTTACATAGAGCCCTATAACACTTCTTGCCCTTGGCAACAGAGCGCCAGCCTTCTTTGGCCCAGAAAAATTCAAAATTTGCATTTTTTTGGATTTCTGCCTCTGTGTTCTTCTGCTGAGTGATTTAGTGAGTCAATTGGTCTTCCCTTTTAGCTTTTACATCTAATATTTTTGAAGAATAAACACCTTGTTGATTGGATCTTACAGCCTTCTTCACTATTTTTCATTAGGTTTTCCCTGTTGAGTGAAATTTGAGATTTATGCATTGTTCTTCTCTCCTCATCAGTTGAGCAAAAAACCTCGGTGAAGGTCATCAGAGGCCTACATACCTCTTCATATCGCTTTAAGTCAAGGTCCTTATCCTTCAATTTTTGCTTTTGGGTGTAAAATTTTTCCTTTTTCTTTGATTGTTTCATCTTTTTCGCTTTTTGTTTTGATTGATACGAAGGGTGTATTGTTTGTGTTGCTCTTGCTTATGCTAGTTTGGTTTTCATTCATACCAAGAAGATAATTAGCAAAGATAAGCATTGAGATTGTATTGAC
>ML825435.1:132994-148121 GCA_009831015.1 Picea engelmannii | reverse complement strand
GCTTGGCCTGTTTCTTTCTAGTTCATGTCTGATGTTACATGAACTTATCATTTAGTGATAGATCTGTTTTCAAGCTAATGTCAATAGAGTAGGAAGTGGTCGTATCTTGTTTTGTCCATAGACCTCAGCGAGGAGCAAAGGATCGGAGTGCAACTTGGAGCATGAAGGGACAAACGTAGATTAAAAGGTACTTCTATCATCCTCCCTTCTCATGCATTAGGCTTAGATAGATTTGAAAGGAAGTCAGTGTCCACGTTAAGCATTTTTCTGTCTAGGGTTAAGGTCAAGCCTTAGAGGTGATCTACCTGTCCGCAGGGAGATTTTCCTACAACAGCGTGGCCCTTATATTGTTAGCAAAGTTTTGGAAAAAGGAGCATATGAGCTAGTTGATTATGATGGTGTACCTTTGAGTGAACCCAGGAATGGGTTGTACTTGAAGAAGTACTATGCATGAGTTATTTGTGCATGAGTACTTGTATTTTATGTATCATACTAAGTGTGTGTGTCACTTTAGTTTTGCTTTTGACGTTATCTAGTCTCTGCCCTTACATGACGTTGTGTTTGATTGCTAGATGTCGGAGTATTCGATACCTTATATTGGCTTCGCCGACGGTGCTAGCCGTAGTACTCGGAACCTAGCTTCCGTTGCATGGGCAATCTATGCCCCAACAAACGAGCTTATATCTTTATGAGGTGTATGTCTTGGTCGAGAAACCAACAACATCGCAGAGTATAGCGTCGTTGTTGAATTACTGGTTGATGCTATCTCTCTCGGAATTCGTCATTTGGTTGTGCGACTTGACTCGCAGCTGGTAGTACTACAGCTAAGTAATGTCTACTCTATTCGAAGTCCTACTTTATTGAGGGTATATTTGCGGATTCGCCTCTTGGAACGACATTTTGATCACATTGAATATCAACACATTCTTAGATGTCTTAATACATTGATATATGCTTTAGCTAATTATGTATTGGACAGGCATTTAAATCATTTATAAATCAAACACATTAAATTGTACACAATGTAAATTAATCCGGTAGAAGCCGTGTATATATATATAAAGATCAAAGTTTGTTTTTACAAAATGTTTTTCCGAAGACCAAAATATCAAAATTGAAGCCCATAGCTTCTACATAATGACATCACGGATGATGTTCACGATAACACACTAATGTCCTAGCAACTCTGCGGAGCAGTCGACCCATAGAGGCAGAGACTCCCACAGTGTGACGTTGATCGCATCATGGAATCTCCTCTAGAGTCATATCTGGAACGTCTGCCATCAGACCCTCTAAGTTATGCTCCACCGTCAGATAGTCCTCGGCGTACTATGGAATTGCTACTGCTGCCTCTCCCCATC
Organism: Picea engelmannii; assembly: GCA_009831015.1. NCBI lineage: Eukaryota > Viridiplantae > Streptophyta > Pinopsida > Pinales > Pinaceae > Picea > Picea engelmannii. Next base: position 146,760 of record ML825435.1, on the reverse strand, counting down.
ACTGGATAGGAGAACTTCCAGTCGGTCTGTATGGTCCAACATCTGTGTTATCAACAATAATTTGGTGTTAGTCTTCGGGTAAAACTATAAAAACAAAAACATTTAAATATGGTTAAAAATCCAAAAACATTTAAAAACAAAAAATTTGTGTACTTCTTACCGAGGTCCCCCCACTGTGCGTCTTCAGGAAGTGCAAGATCCGGATCTCCTCTAAAGTCCAGCCCGACATATGCATAGTCGTCCACCATCAGCATCTGGTTCTGCAACCAGTCGAAGAAAACATTGTCATATTTGACAATAGGACCTGCCACATGTCGGGCCATGAGCCGACACCACTGCAACATCCTCGGATCTCTGGGACCAGGAAGATCCCACTTGTCCTGTAGACAGAATACCGAGACTCTCTCCAAGAAGAAGGACACTAACAGAGACCCATAACCAAACTGTTTCAGATTTCCACGCCTGCACTTAGTCAACTGTTTCTTGACATTGCGTAATATTGTGTCTGCCTAGTTAAATACCCAGGGATCAGTACACTCGATGGCATACTAGAAATAGCTTTGCAAATCAATATGTGGAGCAGCACTTCCCACCATCCGAGTAATGGTAAAGAGAATGGTGCAGAGAGTCAAATCAGTCACTCCCCAAATTGCCACTTTTCCTTTCTGTCATTCAGCCTCAGGCACGCAGTACTGGTTACAATACTCACTCATTTTTAAACCCCCTGCTCTGCTGCCGGTAAAACTGACATAGGACCCACGCCTGGATAATCCAATCAATAAATATATGTCCTTGATGTCAATCATCAAGGTATGAGCTCCCACGATGAAGACTTGTTGGTCTGGATCCCACATTCGGACTAAGTATTCCAATAATCGCACTTGGGCTCTCATGCCCGGGATACGAAAATACTTTAAGAGACCGCAGTCTCTTAGTGTAGCTATGGTGGGAGGATGGTTTTCGGCATTGGCATTGTCCTCCTAATGTTCTCATTCCTGCCACTCTAACACCATGATTGTGGCTAGCAACCTGCATAAAAAACACACAAACATGGTCAGTGATTTTATTCATGAGATAAAATTCTTGCAATTGGCTAAACGTTACAAATTTTTTTGGATTCTGCGTTGTTCGCAGGTGGCCTATTACGCACAGTGTGAACTTCTCGTAGGCGCCTTAAGGCCCACCTGCGAGAATGGGTCATTCTCGCAGGTCCCGTATGGGTCACCTGCGAGAATGCTCCCAAGCGCATAGGGTTCAAAAAATTGACTTAAAACTTGAATTTTAACCAATGAAAATATAATTTTGAAACATGAAAAGATAAGGGATTGAGAACTTACCAAAATGCTGCTGACGGCTCGTCGAATGATCGCTCGTAGCTCCCGAAAATCGACGTCGAAGGTAGAGGGTAAAATGAGGGTTTTTGAACTCAAATGGTAAAAGGGTAAAATGATATGGTAAAATTTGTTATGGATTCATTTTATTTACTTTTTACTATGTCAAAAGTGGGTTTTTTATGTTTATTCATTATTTAACCCTAATCACTAATGTGAAAATGAGTGAAATGATTGGCAGGTGCAAAACATGGATGATTATGGACAGAATTTTTACCTGGTGTGGTGTGATTTTGATTGTTTGTAATGGTTTTGACATAAAACCTCGATCGCCTTTTATCCGTTCTTGCGCTTGTGAAAAACATAAGAACGTGATCGAGCGTCATTTTATCTCTTTTTCGGGCTCGCTGTGGTTACACGAAAAAGGAACCCCCTGGAGTTATCTTTAAGCTCTTTTCAGACTCTCTAAACATGAAAAGAATGCCAAGCGATCTTGCTATTTTCATGCTCGTTAAAGTATTTGAAGTATGTGTACTTCGAGCGATAGTTTAACCCTTTTTCGGTCTCGTTGGACTATTGTACGAAAAAGGAACTGAGAGAGTTATCTTTTGAGTGTTTTTCCAAACTCTATAATCTTGAAAAACCTTCGAGTTTACTATCTCTGGACTTGTTAAACAAACATTGATAGATCCATAATGGGACCGAACCACTCCTTCCTAGGGTTCGTTAAAAATACTCTGAGGGACTCGTCCAAAGGATGAGCTTATATCAAAAAGCATATGTGATCCTCTTCAATCTTGCATAAAAATAAAGAGGTACTTGCCAGAAATGGTGGGGGAAAATTTGGGAAAGGGATATGTTTCATCGTTGAATTGATTGGCAGTAAGTGTCTCTCTTGAACATGACACCCCCTATTCATCATTTGAAGCCGGTTTGGGAAATCCATTTGTCTCTCAGTCGATGTAATAACAAGGTCTTTCCATGTGTTGTCTTTGATTCAATGCTGCCAAATCATTGGTCATGTCGTTCATATGTTCAAGAGAATTCCGTCTGAAACCTCTATTGAGTCAGCCATCTGCAGTTATCCTTTCATTCTGTGTCGGCCTTCCCTGTGTCCAAAGTCCAATTGTCACATGCTCTGTTTCATTTTCAAACTCTGTTACTCATTTCGTGTCATTGATGGGGGATACATCAAGGCCCTCCTGTGACGAGTCTTGTTCCGTCGACTTCAACACATTATCCGGAATCAAGGCTTAGAAATTATTCAGTACCTTGGAGCTTGCATGCCTCAATGGAAAGTTTCCTCGTTTTCAAAAATGGGTTTACATCATTGGCCCTTGATCGAAATATTCCATAGGTTGTTCGACCTCAACTCATTTATTCACAGTTGATGGATTGTACTGTAGTACCTTGGGAGTCATTGAAATCATTGGTGATTTCCCTCTCACTTGTTAACGGTTACATCAATGATCGGTAATCAAGTGGTTTCTACCATGTTCAACTTTGACACATGTAATCACATGGTTAGATTCGTACTTTGGGCGATGAGATTGAAGACCCTGGATATTATCCTAGTAATCCAGGTTGCGATGGAGTATATGTATATTTTGCGACACATAGATCCACTGTGTATGTTTCGTGGCTATGTCATCTTGATTGAAAATTTGTCGCATAGATACACAGTGTATTCAGGTGGTTGTGCTATATGGTGACGGCATGGATCCACGGTGTATGATTGGTGGCCATGACCTTTGTTTATGATGTCATCACTCTATGATCTGAGTATGGGAATGCCTACCTCAGGAATTGGTATACATGATATTCTGTCGATGCTTGGATGTTTGCAGGTTCCCGATTAGATGTGCTCTTGGTTCTCGACACACACATGCAGCTTACAACATCCATCGACTGTCATTGGTTCCACTCTCAGACTTTGGGGGGCATTCTGTTATCCACAATTTTGGTCATCATGATGATGCCATGATGATATTATGATGATGGAAAATCAAGCTCTTCATTAAGGACACTTTCCTGAGAAAAGTTACATTTGTCTGCTTCCAGAAATCATGTTTTTAAAGGAGGTTCGCAGGCTACCTATATACTTGCCTACGAGAATGCCTGATTCTCGCAGGCTGCATTAAGATGGAGTGCGAGGGGTTCGCACTGTACCTAACTGCTAGGGTGTGAACATCTCATTAAAGAGGAAAAAGATGAAGTTCTCAAGCCTTCTAGAAGGGAATCTTCGAGAAGAATGAGTTGGCTAGCAAATGGTTATCTAAGTACTGGTTTTCCTGATATCTTGGGATCATTTCCTATCCAAGTAACTAATCTATCTTCTCCTATATATTGAGGAGATTGCTCATGGAAAAGGTTAATAAGAAAGCAGTAATCTAGCAACAGATTGATTGGAGAATAGGTGCAAGATTGTATGAGGGACTGATGCTACAGTAGTTAGAGACAACAGCAAGGTCATCAAAAGTAGTTGATTTTCTTCATGCATGAGCAAGTGTGTGTGTCAGAGCTAGGAGCCATCGAAAGGAGACCTAAAACATCAAGGCTCAGGTTGTAAGTTTCACTTTCAATTAATTCAATACAGTAATATGTACCTTTCCCATAAAGATGATGTCACTTTATTATATAACTCCTTGATCATATGTATAGATTAGCTATTGAATATATTGATCCGCCTTCACTTCGATTGGTTTGAACTGTTGTGATCTGAACGAGACAAGATCATTGGAGAGAAGCTTGGAACAATAGAGACCTAAGGAAAGCGTTCATAAGGTATGTCCATAATCCTTGTCTCTTAGTTCATTCAATAGTCTAGATCTAGGGAAAGTGTATTATTCTGTCCTGTTTTGTTCTAGATCCAGGTGGATCTAGGGAGATCGGTTTGTGTCCACACTCACAGATTTATCCTGAAACAGAGAGAGAAGTGATATGGGTGAGAGCCTTAAGGTATTGTAATATCTTCAGTTGGGTGTGAAGATCAACCTTGCAGCTGGGTGCACAGGAAGGGGAGAGAAACAGAGAAGAAGCAAGAAGATATGCTAGCTGAGAGCGCAGACAAGAATTGTATGCTTTATCTTAATAAATCATAAGCACAGTTCTATGGGTGTAGCCCTAGAGAGAGGGTGAACCACATATATTTGGTGTTGTGTGTGACTGGTATTTTATCTCTGTCATTGATATACTGTGATTGCATTACTACTTTAGATATGATAAGTAGATGTCCAGAATAGATCTAAATTGATAAGTGATATATGAACATTGTGTTGTTCTTGTGATTGATCCACTTGACATTTTCTTTGGTTGTAGACATCTTTGTCCTGAAACCCCCTAATATCTACTTCAGGTGAGACTACATCTTCTTCGTAGGTGTTTTCGAAAGGGCCAGTAGTTAGGGCTTGTTGGTGCTCTCTTGGAGCTAAACCCTGGGTCTGCCCCTATGCCAACAAATGGTTTTGTTGCCAAGACTGAAATCTTCTTAAGGGAATGTCAAGGTGGTTTCCATCGAAGAAAGAGATTCAAAAGTGGATATAAGATAAAGAAAAGGACTTCACTGAAGCCCATAATAAGAACCCTAATCTTAGCTCAGAAGATTGTCTAGAGAAATATATATTTACTAATATACACGAAATTTTCTTTGGAGGAATCCATCAGGAGCTATATGAGTGGCTAGCTAGATTAGCAGATACCTAGTTTGAGATCCGATCTAGACCTCTTGTGGTTTGGCCATCGGAGCTAATCAAGAAGGTCAAAAGAGTTGATAGCATCGTATCATGAGAAATAGATCACTGGTTTGATAGCACCATCAGAGGGTACATCACAGAGTTTGTTGTTGACAGAGTAGAGTCATACAACCAATCTAAGAGATACTTCTTCAAGGGACCTAGAGGAAAGTTTTGCATTTTCTGAAGTTGAGAATCAAGATGTTATTGCATGAGAAGAACATATTGAAGATATAATAGATTGGTTGGATCAAGAAAGGCTAATGTTCAATAATTCGGACAGTGACAGCGATGCAAAAGCTGGACATATGTGCAGTAGGAGATTGTTCTGAGAAGTTCACCTTGCGAACCTGTTTAAGTAGAACTATGGGGAGGGGGGTTTCTACAGTGGAAAAGAGGCAAATCTAACAGACGAATAAGATTTAGAACCTTCTAAGGAGAGAAAGGAGAAGATGAAGAGCTTCTTCGAAGAGAACCTGAAACCTCAAAAACTACGCAAACCATCAAAGTAAGTACTTTTATCCCTCATGTTGATTCAATAGTATTAAGTAATCAAAGTAATCCTAGTTACCAAAGTATCCAGAGCGCTGTCAATAGTAGTCCACCACACATTCAGTCAGAAACCTAGGAAGATATATGGCAGATGAGATGAGGCTTCTTATCTTTAGGGGAGGTGGATCTAAAGATCCTAACTAGCATCGGTTCCTATGTGAGATGTATGGAATATTAAAAATGTCACCGATGAAGCTATCAAAAGAACCCAGTTTAGTACCACTCTAAGGGATCGTTCACTGATCTGGCACATGAAGCTTATCCAAGGACTTTCACAACCTAAGCCACTGAATCAGAATAAGAATGTGTTGATTGCAGAGTTCAAGAAACCCAAGTCAGAGTCACAATGTATCACAGAGCTTAAAGAGATCAAGCAGAAGGTGGCCGAACCTATTTGGGAATTCGATTAGAGATTCAAAACCTTAACAGGCCGATTGACTTTTCAGATCCCAAATGAACGGAACAAAGAATGGTTCATTGCTTCCCTTATACCACACATCAGAGTTACCTTGATGCAACCGAATATTTCTTCGTAGTCTGAGGTGATGGAGATCTCCATGAATTTAGAATTGGCCCCTATGGGAGAATCCAACTCGAGTATGAGCCAAATCTTGAGTCAGCTAACTAGTTTGTTTCTGCAGGTCCAAGATATGAAGACGGACAAGGGAAAAGATAAAAGAGAAGACATTTGGTGTGTCAGATGTAGATCAAAAGGCTATGACAAGGAACATTTTCCCCTATTCAATGAATACTTGGCTTTTGGATCTCTGAGACCTTTGAAGAAAGTCACCTTACCTTGGTGTGATGTATGCAGAAATAGACATCGCCCTGGTGAGTGTTACTACATGAAAAAGTATGTTCCGACACCTACAAATTTGTATTGTACATTCTGTAAGTCTATAGGACATGATGATAGGGATTGTAGGGCTTACGATCTCATGCATGAAAGGTCGAGCGACATATATAAGATTCAAGGAGAAGTACAACAAGAAGGAAACACTACACAGTATAACTCTCCTGGGAGAGGAAACGTCAATCCTCACGATGGATTCAGAGGAAGAGGACGAGGAGGAGGAATGGTTTAAGGTTGAAGACAGATCATCTGTTATAAATGCACACCACCAGGACACCTTGCAAGGGATTTTCAGAACCCTTTTACCACTTGCAGCTACTAGAGCTCGTTTGACCATGTTATAGAAGATTGTCCTGTGTTTCTAGCTAAGCTTCAAGAAATATGAGGAACTCAACAGAACCCGCAAGTGCAACTGATATACATTGAGCCTCATGGATAATACCGTAGATTCGTTGTTATAACAAGAGGAGGAGTTGTTACAGGAGACGACAGAATAACCCAAGGGAAGACTACAAAAGATTTGGGAATTAGGAAAGTTATAGAGAAGACACAAATGTTTGATGAAAATAAAGAAATATAAATGTTTAAGGAAGCCATAAAATAATTCATAGGAGACCAAGGCTCTTCATCGAAGACAAGACCAGAAGTGAGAGAATATGGAATGTCTCTGGCATTCGATCAATTTGCTTCGCCAAAAGAAGAAAAATAGGTAAGCAAGATCATGGAAGTTTTACATACTTGTAATAAGTTGACTCAGGACGAAAGCGTTGTACAAGAATTACAAAATGAAATCAGACAAAATGAGATAGGAAAGATAGACCCCTTACTAAATAGGGAAGTACACCAAATCAGTAAGAAAATAAGGACAAATAAGGAATTACATTTGAATGCCTAAATAGGAGAGTATGAGATAGAATATGTAGTCCTTGACTTAGGGTCGAAGGTCAATTTCATGACAAAGCAAACCTGGGCACTAATGGAAAAACCAAAGTTGATCTATTCCCCTATAAGGCTTAGGATGTCCAATCAGCAAGTTGTAATGCCTTTTGGAAAATTAGAACATGTCCATGTGGACATTGATGGAGTAAGAACATTTGTGGATTTTGAGGTAATTGAAATAGTTGATGACAGTTGCCTTTACCCTGTGCTATTAGGAATTCATTGGGCCTTCAATAACTCTATTGTTGTTGACTTAAAGAAGAGACGTATGACTTTTGAAAAATATTTCCTTAGGGTCATTGCACCCTTATATTCAAATGAAGGTCAGTGATACACAAAGCCTATCAGAGAAGAAGACCATGCATATGCACTGGAAAACATCTACAAGCTAACAACCAGACAACAAGATTACATTAATCCTACAGCCAATGGAAACTTAAGTTGGTGAAGTGAGAGAGCATGTTCATCAGACTCAGAAGAAGCATTGGAGAATTGGCAGAATAATATGTATGAAGTATCTACACGAATATGTGCTATATTAACCAGAGAAGTTCGCTTGATCAACACAACAGTAAGTAAGTTACCCACATTTGATGGCTTGAACCCTTTAGAAACCTTCTTTTTGGACTTTGAAGAAAGTGTACCAGTACAACAGAGATTATTGGCAATGGATGAGGACTTGAAAGACACACCATCAAGATGGTGGGGGGCACACAAAAGTAATATTATAGATTGGATACAATGTCACACCTTGATGATAGTGAGGTTCTCAGCACAAGTAGAAGGTTGTGAAGTTCGCTACACAGGTCGAAGCTTCCCAAAGGACCATGTGTGAAGCTGTGAGGAAGCCTAGAGAAGCATCCCTCAAGAGCAGTGGGTACACAAATTCATCAACACACTGGACACGACACCTATCAAATGGTACCTCCAAGCAGAGCTGCGCCTCATCACTACAGATTGGAAAGGTATGACTCAGAATTTTGTAACTAACTTCTTATTTGAAAGTCAATATCCTTCAGTAGATCAAGCATTACAAATTGTGAGACAAAAAGTACTCGAGGAGACATCTAGCCTTCCTTTGGAACAAGAAGAGGACAAATGGACCGCGCCTCTCTAGAAATTGTAAAGTTGTCACAACATCAATACTGATGAAGATGATGATCTGAGGAAGGTGAACATTGCAGAAACAGAGGGCCAGAGAAATTTGGAAGGACCAGGAGTTGAGCTATCATTCATTGGACAACCAATCAAGATTAAGAAATTCAATATTGGAACAGAGAAGACACCAAAGTTTGCAAATGTTTGAGATTACTGGGATGCTGCCACCATTGACAAAATTACAGAGTTACTACATGAATATCAGGACTTGTTTCCAACCAAGTTCACTTATATGAAGGGCATTAAAGGACCTATGGGAGAGATGAGGATTCCTTTAAATCCAGATGCAAGACCAGTTAAACAAAGACCTTATAGACTGAACCCTACATACAAGGAAAAAGTGAAGATTGAGCTTGACAGAATGTTGGAAGCAGGAATTATAGAACTTGTTGAAGAGTCAGAGTGGATTATCCCTATGGTGGTACAATACAAGAAGACATGAGATATTAGGATATGCGTAGATCTCAGGAAGTTTAATGATGCTTGTTTGCATGACCCCTTCCTTACACCATTCACTGGCGAAGTGTTAGATAATGTGGGAGGCAAAGAAGTATATTCTTTTACATATGGATTTTCAGGATACCATCAGATCTGGATTGTCAAGGAAGATTTCCATAACACCACGTTTGAAAAAAAATGGGGATCCTACTAATATACAGTGATGCCATTCAGATTGAAGAATTCCCCAACCATCTTTTCCAGGGTGGTGGTATATGTTCTTGAAGCTGTTTTTCCAATGGAATATCTGGTACCAAGCCTAAAAATTGTTTCCTTTACAAATATGGATGACCCTAGCGCTATTCGAGAGAGTCTTTCACAGTTTGTTGAATTGGAAGAAGACAGATTCATTGTAGGATTCCATCAGCAGGTACAGAAGGAAAGAGAGAAGGCCTACCATGAAAGGCACATCATGAAGAAGGCATTTAAACAAGGTGATCTAGTACTGGTATATGACAGCAAGTTCATAAAACATCCTATGAAGTTTAGAACACATTGGCTAGGGCCATACAAGATATCTTATGTTACAGAGGGAGGAGATGCGCAACTAAAAACGTTGAATGGAGAATGGAAGGAAGGGTTGGTGAATGGGAGTTGGTTGAAGTTGTATTATGACAACCAGCTACCTCATAGCTCGCAATAAAAGAAGGAAGAAAAGGTTACAGTCACCAGGTGCAGTTGAAACTATGTGCCAGACATAGAAATTATAGTCTGCACAAAGGAAAAAGAGGAGGCATCAAACAGAAAACAAAGGCTACACTGCGCAGTCTGCAGTCGAAGAAAAATAGAGGGATCAGATCTGAAATGCCTCAGGACGAGTCAGAGGTGAGTGTTGGGGGCTTGTTGGCCCTTGGTTATGGAAGCAAGAGAAGATCAAGAAATAAAAGGGAGAATGTGAACCACGTGGAAGACATAGTGACTGTTGTTGGGTCGAAGTGAACAAAAGAGAAGAAAAGATGGAGCGAAGCCTGAGAAAGAAATTCGTTGGACGAGGAGATCGGGGATGACAAATAAGAAAGAGAGAAGGATTGTGGACAACTCAGAAAGTGAGAAAATCCATTGTTGGATGATTTGGAGCACCGTGCAAAAAGGAAGGAAAGACAAGCTGGCGAAGCCTTGAAAATATGGGTCAAGTTGACCTAGGGTTTTGGTATCTAGGTTTTTTGACACCTAGGTTTCAGCCTAAGGATGTCGGTGAGCTAGTGTAATGTATAAATAAAGGTATAAAGTACCTGGGTTAGGTTGGTACAATATTGTTGTTTATCTAGTTTTATTGTTGATGTGAGTGAGTATTGTATCGAGAGAGAGAAGTGCTAAGAGTTAGAGCCTTCTGGTATTGTAATATCTTCAGCTGGGTGCGAAGATCAACCCTGCAGCTGGGTGCACAGGAAGGGGAGAGAAAGAGAGAAGAAACAAGAAGATCTACTAGTTGAGAACGCAAACAAGAACTGTATGCTTTATCTTAATAAATAATAAGCAAAGTTCTGTGGACATAGCCCTAGAGAGAGGGTGAACCATGTATATTTGGTGTTGTGTGTGACTGGTATTTTATCTCTGTCATTGATATACTATGATTTCATTACTTCTTTAGATCTGATAAGTAGATGTGAAGAATAGATCTAAAGTGATAAGTGATATATGAACATTGTGTTGTTCTTTTGATTGATCCACTTGACATTTCCTTTGGTTGTAGACATTTTTGTCCAACAACCCCCTCATAGCTACTTCGGGTGAGATTGCATCTGCTTCGCAGGTGTTGCCGAAAGGTCCAGTAGTTAGGGATTGTTGGCGTGCTCTTGGAGATGAACCTTGGGTCTACCCCTGTGCCAACAATCCCTGTGAATGTTTTGGATCCTCCTAGACCTCTATGATCATTTTTGTATCCTCCTGGATCATTCCTCCCCATAGGGAATATTTTGGTCCACCAAAATATTTACATTAAATGAGGGAGATGCCTCCCCACTTGACCTGTATCTCTTCCCCATGCCTAGACCACTTGGCTCATTACAATCAGTTGAACAACAAGGATGAAGGCTGAAATAATGTTTCTAACATAATAAATCACTCTCAAACTTCCACATCTATCTGCATTCATATTTTACACTACTAGGCATGCACAACATATCAGCAATAGTAGTGAACATATAGATGTTACTAACAATGAATTAACAACATTCTTGCAGTTCCTGACAAAATGATGTCACTTGTGTATAATGGGCCTTCATGTGGCATCTTTGGAGAATTCTGAAGCACTTTATGATGAGGAGATAACTTGACTATTTCATTATTATATTCCAAATCATATCCTTCACTTTCTTTTGCAGACATCATAGACACATTCTTCTTTGCATTCACAACACCTATAGTTGTGATTCGTGTCTCATCACTTGATTTGGATCCCATATATTGTTGGACTATGACAACAACCTTTTTCTTTCCTTTCCCTCCATACTTTTTAGGCCTTAATTTAGAATGCAACTTCCAACAATGATCTTCATCATGTCCTCTTTTATTGCAATGGGTACATGCGAGATTTACTTATTCCTTCTTTACTATATCTACTTGTTTCTCTTTTCCCTTGTTCTGATTTCCCTTATGCTAAGAAAAATCCTTGGAGGAACTATATTTAGCATCCTTCCCCCTGGACTCAAGATGCACAGTTTGAACACAAACTTCATCAAAATTAGTGTTATTTAACAAAAGAAGAGTATGATGAATGTAACTATGCAGAGCACCAATGTATTTCAGAAGGGTTTTTGTAGAATGTAATGAAATATTTAAAGCCAATGCTTTATTCCTAAACTCCTCAGTAAAATATTTCACACTCTATCCTTTTCCTTGCCTCAGATATTTCCATTCCATAATTTCCTTTATTCAATATGCCAAAGGATAAAATTGTTTCCTTAATGCAGCTTTGAATTCTGACCAAGAAGAGAGAATATTGTCACTCTTTTGGATACCTTCCAGAAGTTTACCTTCCCACCAAATCAATGTTATACCTTCAAACCAAAGAGAGGCAAATTGAATCTTTACCTCATCTTCATCAATCTACTAGACATGGCAGTAAACTTCCATTTTTCTAATCCAATTGTCTAGCTTCTTTGCATTAGACTCACCATTATACATGGGAATGTTAAACTTGACATCCAACTTTAACAATGGCTTCTTTGAAGCAATTTTCTTATGAGGAGATGAGGGTGGAGAAGTGGAAGGAGATGAAGGAGGTGATGAAGGTGGTATTGAAGGAGGTGGAGAAGGAGGAAGATATTCTTCTTTCTTAACTTATCCAAAACTTTCTCCTTTTTTTAATCCCCTCTCACTGTAAACCTCTTCCACCATTTCCTTCATTTGATTAAAGGCATTGAATAAATCATATTTAGATTCATAAGGACCTATTTTCCTTGGTGAAGCCATCTCTTCTCTTCGATTGAAGTTCCTTGAACCAATTTCTAGATTATAAACCTCAATTTTTCCTTCACTGCACTTGTGTTTATCCCTTGTAAGCATTCACCTATCAAACCTGGCTCTAATACCACTTGATTTGAAAATGTATAGAACCTATACAAAACTTGATATAAAAATATCACTAAGTTCAATACCACTTTCTTATTCCAAAATATTTTATTGATAGTGCTTATAGCATGGAAGTGATTTATCTTACTTAACCAAACACTTTAATTGATGATCATAACTTGTATAATACATATTACATAAGCAAATGCATAATCACTTTATTAATGCTCAAATTCTTCAATTACAAAAAAATGAATTTACAATGCAAGAGTTGAATATTCCCTTCAAATATGATGCTCTCACGGATAAAAGAACATCACCCTTGCATTCCTCTCGAAAAATTGAGAAAAATGAGTATAAAATTGGCTATATTTTTCTTATAGTGCCTCGGACTCCCCTTGGCACGCAAAATAATACAATGAATTTTTTAAAAATTGCTCAATAGAAAAAGCGGAGTACACCATTGAATTCCTATCAAAAAAGCATGAAAAATGATATAAAATACTTGAAATTTCGTCAAGGTAACCCTCAACATGCTTTACGGTGTAGCTTCGTACCCTTCGTCCTCTTGGCATGCTTTACGAGACTAAAATCTATGCATAAATGATGTTTGCAAAACACAAAAATGTTGTGTACAATGTTGGGATCCATTCCCATTACATAGGCCACAGTCTCTAACTAAATTATGAAATTGGTGCGACCCCTTTTTTATGGATAAATTCGTGAGTGCGGACACAGACCAATCTCCCCAGATCCACCTGGATCTGGAACAAAACGTGACAGAATACTACTCTTTCCCTAGATCTAGCTATTGAATGGAACTAAGAGAAATGGATGAAGTACATACCTTATGAACGCTCTCCTTTAATCTCTGTTGTTCCTCACTCTGCTCCGATGCTCTTGCATCGTTCCAATCACAACAACACAAACCAATCACAGCAAAAGCATTAATCTATTCAAGACCTAGTCCATACATGTGATCAAGGAATCATGTAATAAGATGGCATCATCATTATGGGAAAGGGACATATTCATGTATTGCATTAACTGAAAGAGAAATATACAACCTGAGCCTTGATGTCGTAGATCTCCTTTCGATGGCTCCTAGCCTTGACACACACACTTGCTCGAGCATGAAGAAGTTGAAACACATATGATGACCTTGCTGTTGTCTTTGTTGCTGTAGCTTCA
>ML825435.1:116576-127114 GCA_009831015.1 Picea engelmannii | reverse complement strand
GAGGAGATTGCTCATGGAAAGGGTTAAGAAGTGAGAAGCTAGAAGAAGAAGCAAGAGATTGATTGGAGAACTTGTGCAAGACTGTGTGAAGGATTGAAGCTACAGCAACAAAGACAACAGCAAGGTCATCATATGTGTTTCAAGTTCTTCATGCTCGAGCAAGTGTGTGTGTCAAGGCTAGGAGCCATCGAAAGGAGATCTACGACATCAAGGCTCAGGTTGTATATTTCTCTTTCAGTTAAGTATCTTGCCAACCGTTCGAACTCCAACTCACCCTTCTAGAAGATTCCTTCTAGAAGGATCGAGAACTTATTCATTTTCCTTCTTTATAAACAAGTTCGCACCTTGGCCTTGAACACAGTGCGAGAAGTTCGCAGTCCAGATGAAAGCAGCCTGCGAGAATGAAGATTCTCGCAGGAGAGTATAAATGCAGCTTGCGAACTTTTCCCAAAATATGATTTTGAGAAAATGACAAGTGTAACTTTCTTTTGGAAATTGTTCTTAATGAAGAGTTTGATCTTCCATTATCATGACATGATCATAATATCATCTCGATAACCAAAAATGTGGATAACACCCCTTAACTATTATTAGAGGTGTAGTTATAACCAACTAACATTGGAGGATAGTTGGTTAGTGGAGTTGATTTAATACTTTGCTAAAGTTAGCGGGTTAGGGGTTCCATTCTCACCTACCGTTATATTCCATGATCTTTTGTTGTTGTATGAATATTATTTAACTATATATAACAAATAACTTCTTACACGAATCTTGGAATGAATATCCATGTTATATTGTTATATATAACAACATGTTATAAACAACATATTTAGGTGTAATCTCATACAATATTTTTGATATCCCCCCACTGTGAATGGTATGGTTATATGGTAGTGTAATAAGACCAAGGGCCAAGGGTCGAGGGCTTAGACCCTCGACCCTTTGTCCACCCATATGAACATTTGTGTAACTTTAAATATAGATTATGTCACTTGTATAACAAATAACATCACATGGTGTGTTGGTGTGGAGGGATATGTGAAGACTTTGGTGGTCATGGAGTTCATTGGGTCAATTCCCCTAGACTCCATAATAATTTTATAACACCTAAAACATTTTTAGCCAATGGGAAGTTATCACGTGGCAGATTCTCATTGGCTACCTAATGCCACATCACAATAGTTGATTGAACCACTTGGATGCCTGGAGGTATTTTCCAACTCAACCTACCAACTGTCATCCCATGTCACCCTTATTGTGCCACATCATCATGCCACGTGCGATGTTGCCCCCTATTTTTCCTAGCTTGACCAAACTTTGATTTCCCATAGCATTTTCATACGAACTTTGTTTTACTTGTCGTTTACATCATTGGAAAGATGATGACAAGCTCTTCATAATGATGTCCTTTTCTTGAATTTTTGAGATAGTCAAATTTTGAGTTTTTCTAACCCTTTATGGATCCCTATGAGCGCTCTAGATCCTCCTGGACCTCTGTGAGAATTCCTGGATCCTCTTGGATCAAGAGAGATGGAGAAAATTGAAGATAGTTGTAGGAGAAAACCAATGGGTTGTGTGATAGTGAGTTGTGAGTGGACTATGAGAGGCATCCTTCTTTTATGGATTCCTATCCCTGGCTTGAGGGTGACTTGCTATTGATATTTAGAATAGGAGGTCTATGGTTGGGTGGAACGTCCTTTCCAAGCATTTGGATGCACAAGTGTTTTAAAGGATAAGTGTCTATCAATTACCGAGTTAATTCATGAGTTTAATTGAGGTTATTAACTCTGTGTTTTTGAATGGTTTATTTGTCATTGTGAGTGAGTATTAGCTTCATTCATGTTCATTTATAATTGTTGTAGATGAATTTAATTATGGGTATTATAATGTGGTTTAAAATGTGAATTAAATCGTAGTTGGTAAGCTACGGAAAATGAATTAGAGAATTTTTTTATTTTATGTGTATTTTGAAAGTAATGTTCCATGTTCAAGTTGGGGAACATTACATTATAGTATGAGAGAAGAAGGTTACAACACTAGCTTGCAAGAGCCTACTACATAATCGCAGAAGTTGTTGGATTAGATTTTTTCTTTTTGGGAAAAAAACATTTTCTATGGGAAAATGTTCAAGGAGAGAATTTTATGGCTCAACACTATTATTATAGCCATGGAAACCATGTTTAAATTAATCTCCATTGCCCTAGATTTCCAACGAGACATCTTTTTATTGATTTGGACATCCATATAGGAAGTTGTGCCTTCCAGAATATCAGTGCTCAACAACCATCAATTTATTTTTCATGTGGATATCAGACTGTTGATCTATGGTCTAAGTTATTTATTCCACGTGCATGGGGAAAGGTTAGATGAAAAAAATTATAAGAAAAATACCAACCTTTGTTATTTGTGCATGAATCACGGAGAGTCATGGAACCCTATGGAGCCTACACACAACATAAATTTTGGCCCAGTGGATCGGCGTAGGATCTGTTTAGATGGAAATTGTACATGGTGGTCGATGTCCAGATGGACTGGTGGATCATCCTCAGGCTCATTTGGTTAAAGTTGTGTGTGTTATATTTCCTGGTTGGTCAGTGGATTGGATCAGACCGAAATCGAAAGGAATTTCCTCGAGACGAATGGAAGTGGGGAGTATCTCCCTGGTCGACCAGTGAAGCATTGGTCACAATTTTTGGTATGGGAGATCGATCCTGTGGGCTGGTGGACCGAATCATGTTGGAATTGGTAGTGATTTGGTTAGCAGGGTACCCCGTGGGCCGATGTGGTGTGGTTCACAAAGTTATTGTATGGAAGTTTATCGGTGGGCCAGTGAATCAGACCGGACCAGAAGCTTATAAATGTGAGGAGAGGGGGAAGCATTCCCTAGTGCCTAGTGGCCTAGTGATCAAATCCATGTCAGTTCCATGTCAATTCCACATCAACAGATTTCCACATAGGAAAGTCTATCCTCCAGTTTCAAAAAATAAATAAACCAACTCTGGAGCTATTTTCTTATTTTGGCCATAACTGGATCATATTAAGTCATATTGAGATGAATTTTTTTTTTCTACAATGCGAAGATCTACAAAAGAGCCTAGCCACTACCCATTTCTGCTTGGATTTGTTAGAAAATGCAAAATAATGTTTTTTAAAGATTTGCGTCCAAATAATTGGTGGAGGTTCAGATTGAGCTGAAATTTTTGGAGGGGGTCCAAAAAGTAGACATTAAAATAACCCATGAAGTAATTGAATAAATTCTAAGGGGTTTGGAATGGGGATGCTAAAATAGGGGCAAATCCACTATTTTGGACCACTTTTGGTGGATTTTGGGGGTTTTCAGAGGAGAAAAAGGGCCCCCAAATGGAAAATTTGGAAAATTTGTTTACTTGAAATTTTGTATACTCATCAAACCAGACAACTTTGATTTAGTGAAAAATTTCCAGAAGTGCACAGTTTGAGAGATAGCCAGTTTAGCTAAAAATTCTAGATTGTTGAAAAATGGGTGAAAAGGGACAAAGTTGTCATTTCTAGATTGTTGTAATTTTTTACTCAAGCATCAGATTGAAAATATGAAAGTTTTTATGAATTTATTTTCATCGTTATTATCTAGGTATCATACAAAAGTTTTCCTAGTTCCTAACATATTTACTTCTATAAGTGGTAGAAGTTGGTGTCTGCGATTAATTGCACTAGAATGAAAAGTGTACAAAAAGGGGTAAATTAGAAATATTATGTTGACCATAAATTTCTACTCAGAGTTCAGAAGTGAACAAGAAAGTAGTCGTTGTAAATCTCTTGGATAGGAGAATCCATCTGTTAACCCATACAAATTAATTTGAGCAGAGAATTTTGCAGTTAACTCAAAAGACGATGATTGGTTGCATTAAAGGGAAGAAAAACAAAGTATGCATTATTTTCCAAAATTGTGTGTGTATTTATTTTTTTCTAACAAAACATTCTTTGCATGCATTTTTTCTGCAGAATTTAGAGGTTTATAAAGTCATTTTGGTTCCTATATTAGAACCACATCAATGGAATATGCCCAAGGGTCCTACAGTCACAAAGAGGAATTCAAAGGTCTGCATGTCAACATGGGAAATGTTGATACTGAGTCCAATGGAAGAAGAGGTAGGTAGGAGCATGTAACTATGAGGATCATATAGAACGAAGTGCATATTTATAGGGATGATATTGATAAGATTATGAAGTCTCGGGAAGAGATGATTCAAAGCTTGAACATGCTACGGAAGCAAGCCAATAAACACTATGGAGCAAATCAAGAAACTAGTGTTAAGAAAGTGACACCATCCAAATCCCATAGCAGAAGGAGTGAGCATGGGAATGACAGGAAGTCAAGGAGCAAGAGCAGGTTCCATCATTCCTTAGTTAAATCCACTAGGATATCTCATGGAATTTCATGGCCAGGGAGCATCCCAAGTGTGTCTTTTGTCAAGAGATGAAGGATAAGGCTTGAGGGAGACATATTACAAGGTGAACTCAAGAAACTCAAGCCACCTGCTTTCAGTGGTGAGCATGGGAAGGGAGAAGAGGTCAAATCTTGGTTGTTGGAAATGAATAAATATTTCTAGCTACATGATTACCCCTCAAGTGTAGAAACAATAATTGAAACCTACCACGTGCAAGGAAAGGCGGCCATGTGGTGGGATCATCTTAAACAAGCCAAGCATCTTGATGAGAAGAGGTTCTCATGGAGAAAGTTTAAAGTATATTTCCAAAAGAAATATTTTTCTAAGCATTACTATGAAAGGAAGATGAAATATTTCTTTGAACTCAAGTTGAGAAGAATGACAATGGATGAATACGAGAAGGGGTTCTTTGAATTTTTGAAGTATGTGAAGTTCATAAAAGATGGGAAAGTAAAAATACAAAGGTTTCTTATTGGATTACCCTCTTTCTACAGTGACAAGATACAACTTGATAATCCTAATACTTTGGAGGAGACCATAAGGAGATAAAAGCATCTCTATGATCATAGCAGAGGGAGGCTAGTTTTCCAAAAGACTTGGAATGACAAAATGAAGGGTAAGAAAGAACAAAGTAAAAAAGGTTTTAAGCCACCCCTTTTCAAGAATAACTCACAAACAAATAAGCAAGTATAGTCAGCCCAAAATGAGCATAAGACAACATATTCTTTTGGGAAAAGGCCAAGGAAATAACCTGTACAATGTTGGGGGTGTGAAAGAAACCACTTGTATAGGGACTTCCATGATAAAGGATAAATAAGGAGGACTATTCAAAACATTTAGGAGGATAAAAAAGTGGAATACATGGGAGGAATCATGCCAAGGATTTATGTATCCTTGGACAACAAGCGAGAAGAACATCAATCCCCCATGATTGAAATGGAAGGTAATATTAATAATCATCCTATAGAAATTTTAATTGATTCTAGAGCTCTCCATAGTTACATAAACTCTAACATTATTGAAATATTTTACTTGTAAAGGAGTAAGCATAAGAAAAATTGGTTAGTTTAGTTAGCCATGGGGGCTAATAGAAAGATCAATGAGTGGGTTAAATATTTCCCAGTAGACATGAATGGACTCAAAACAAAGGTAGATGTGAACATTATACCTTTTGGGTTCAAATGACTATCTAATTGGCATGGATTGGTTGGAAAAACACTATATTGTCCTATATTGTTACAAAAAGACAATAGCCTATCTTGATGAGAAAGGGTAGCAAGGAAACATTCAAGGCATTCCAAGATTTGTAGTTGTTAGAGAAATTTCATCCATGTAGTTGAAAAAGAGTTTCAGGAAAGGATATAAAATTTTGCAACCCATGTGGAAGAGGAAGCTAAATATAAAGTGACAAGTATTGAAAACCATCCAATCTTAAAATATTTCGAAGCTTTTTTTGAAGGAATCCAAAGATTTTCACCGAAGAGAGACATTGATTTCTCCATTTATTTGGTGCCAAGAGATTCCCCAGTGTCCAAGACACCTTACAGAATGGGCACACCACAATTGAAAGACTTGCAGATGAAACTTGAAGAAATTTTGAAGAAGGGGTATATATGCCCAAGTGTGTCACCTTGGGAGCCCCGATTCTTTTTTTGAAGAAGAAATATGGAACCTTAAGGTTGTGTATTGATTTCAGATAGTTGAATAAGGTCACTATAAAGAAAAAATATCATTTTCCAAGGGTTAATGATTTATTTGATTAGAATAAGGGTGCAAGGATATTTTCCAAGATTGAATTGAGATAAATTTATCATCAAGTGCGGATAAAGGAAGAGGATATCATCTATATAGCATTCAGGACAAGGTATGGGCATTACAAATTCATAGTAGTGCCATTTGGGCTATCAAATGCCCCAAAAGTTTTCATGTTCTTGATGAATGCAGTGTGTAGGGAGTACCTCGAAATTTTTTTGATTGTTTTATTAGATGATATTCTCATCTAATCAAAGACATAATAAGATCATGAGAAAAAATTGAGAATGGTGTTGCAAGACTTAAGAGATCAAAAATTGTACGCAAAGTTAAGAAAGAGCATTTTTTATCAAAAGAAGATTCACTACTTGGGGCATATTATTTCAGTACATGGGATAACAGATGATCTAGAGAAGATAGAGGCCATTAAAGGATGGACATATCCTAGAAATGTGATAGAGGTCAGATCATTCATGGGTCTTTCCATTTTTTTATCAAAGATTCATGAAATTAGTTTTGAAGACTTCAAGCATAATCACTTATTTGCAAAAGAAGGGAGTGAAATTTGAATGGACTCCAAAATGTGAGGAAAGTTTCTAGTGGTTGAAAAATATTTTGACAAGTGCACCCATATTAAAGATTGCAGATCTAGTGGAATATTTTGTAGTGTGCATGGATTCATGCAAGGAAGGGCTCGGTGGAGTCCTTAGTCAAAAATATCATGTCGTATGTTATGAGTCCCAGAAATTAAAAGAGCATGAGAGAAATTATGCCACATGATATAGAGTTAGAAGCCATTGTACATGCATTAAAAATGTGGAGACATTACCTCATAGGGAAGCAATTTGAGTTAAGAACATACCACTATGGTCTGAAGTATTTATTTGGACAACCTACATTAAATGTCAAGGAAACTAGATGGTTGGAATTTCTTAGTGAGTATGAATTTGAAATTAAACATATCAAAGGAAAAGAAAACCAAGTGGCTAATTAACTCTGCAAAAGAGCTCATGAAATGCATGTTTCATCCATCAACATGTGCAAGACAGATTTAAAAGATAAAATCCTTGAAGCAACAAATTCAGATTAGCATTATTTACAAATAAAAAAAAACTTGTGTCAAGGAAATTTACAATAGAAATTTAAAAATTGTGAATCGAAAGAGGATGGAATGCTCTTTTACAGAGGCAAAGTGTATGTGACAAATTCCATGGAGCTGAAAAATATAGTGTTGAGAGAAATACACAGTGTGTCATATGTTGGACACCCAGGATATCAGAAATCCATTATAGTTGTAAAGAGCCAATACGTTTGGCTAGGAAGGAAGAAAGAAGTGGCTAACTAAATATCTCAGTGGCTAGAGTGCCATAAGGTAAAGATATACCACAAACATATAGTGGGACTACTACATCCATTGCCCATTCCAAAATGGAAGTGGGAAATGGTCACAATAGATTTAATTACGAAGCTTCCTAGAACAATGAAGCAGCATGATTCCATCATGGTTGTGGTGGAAAAATTGACTAAGGAGCACATTTTATTCCTATGAAGACAACACATAAGGTAGAAAATATTGTTGATATTTACATGAAGGAAATTTCCATGCTATAGGGAGTGCCTAAGGTAATAGTTTTAGATGGATATTCCAAGTTTAGATCCAAATTCTGGAAAGGATTGTTCAAAGGATTTGGGACAAATTTGAATCTCAGTACAACATATAACCTAGAGTCAAATGGGAAAACAAAGAGGACAAATAGGATAATTGAAGACATGCTCAAGATATATGTGATGGATGAGCCATCAAAAAGGGAAGACTATATCCACTTAGTGGAGTTTTCTTACAATAATGGGTATTAAGCCTCATTCAAAATGAGTCCTTTTGAATCTTTGTATGGAAGGAAGTGTAACACACTAGTAAGCTGGGATAACCCAACAAACAGAGATATCATTAGGACAGATTTGTTAAAGGAAATGGAAGAACAAATGACAAAGATCGGGAAGAATTTAAAGGCATCCCAAGGCAAGCACAAAAGTTATGCAAATAAGAACAAAATTTTCAGATATTTTATAGTGAGAGAACATGTATTTATTAAAGTGAAAGTGAACATAACTTTGATAAGATTGGGTTGTTTCCCAAAGCCAATAAGATATTGTGGGCCTTTAAAAATATTAGAGAAGATAAGTCCAGTTGCATACATGCTAGCATTTCCTGCATCCATGAGAGTGCATAATTTCTTTCATGTATCATTATTAAATAACTATGTTCTTGACCCTAACCACATAGTTTATTGGACTGTGATCCAGGTGGAAAACAAAGGGGATTTCCTGGTGGAACCAGTATGCATCCTAGACCGAAAATTCAAATTGCTCAGGAACAAATTTGTAGGGTTTTTAAAGGATTAATGGACCTGCTATGGTTATGAAGATGCAACATGGGAGCATGAAGAAACTATGTGGGAGGAATACCCGCAATTTTTTGTCAATTTTGAAGAAAATAGAATTTGAAAATGAAAGACTTAATTTTTGAGCAGCTAGTTTCTGAAACCACATCTCAAAAATTGTTGGTCACTTGCACTAATAGACCTGATAAAAGAATGGTGCATCCTGATGGACTGAAGGAAGTGAAGGGGACACATTCCTTGGGTCAGCAGGTTGAGAAAAAATTTATTGTGTAGGTTTTCACAATTCACCATAACAATGTGTGCATCTTCTGGAGATTTAATTGTGTGTGAGTTTTCAAAATGTCTGACGTTTCAAGCGGAAATTCCAGCCATCATTAGGGACAAATCAGTTGTAATAGAGACTGAGAAGAATGAGAGAAGAATCTCTATTACAACTAATTTTTCCTTGATGATGGGTAGAGTGTCCACTTGAAACGTCAGACATTTTGAAAACTCACAAATAGTTAAATCTCCATAGGTTGAGAATAATGAGAGATTGTGGTTGGGACTATTGTTGGAGAATAAAAATAGCAAAAAATTGTTTTATTTTCTAAGTATTGTGATGTAAATTTGCATATGTATCTCGGCATGGTTTTTTTCATTGAAGACAATGCAAAATTGTAGGGGAGGGGGATTGTAACATCCCCACTATATTCCTAGTTTAATTAATGCATAATGTATATATGAATGTGGCTATGGCCAAGCAATGTAATATGCGAAATGTATTTTTTGTTTTTAATAAATATAATGTGATGCCAGCTGTTGGGAATATGGATAGGTATGAGGTCTGAGTTTTCCACAAGATTATGAGCTTCCATGAGAGGAAACCAACCCTGCTCCAGTCCACTTCAAAAAATAAGCATCTCGATAGGGTCAAAAATATAACATTTGAAGTTCATGGGACCTGTAGTCTCGATGAAAAAAAGAAATGAACAAAACTACATCATTATTTAAGTCCTAAATTATGAGAGGGAGAAATTCAAGTGCCATGTCCAAAACTAGAAAAAACTAATGCTAATACAAGTCTGAGCCATCGTTCCATTGATATATTTCACTGATTTCATTTCATGATTGTGTTGCAGAGGGTGAAAACAAATTTCCATTGTAGCTAAAGTGTGCCTAGAGTTATTCCCCATTACATCAGTGGTACCATGAACCGATCACATTAACCCTTTTGCATGGTATGGGATCCCACAATGGTAATTTCAAAGATAATGGAGGATGAATAAGGATATATCCATGCACATTTTGGATGTTTGAGCTGTCAGCTGACATCGCCTCCCTCTTCCCACTATTTAAACATGATGACCCATTGACACCCCAACTGGGGTAGATTCTTCTTGCCTTGCCAAAGCAATACATTGCAGAAGGGTGGGGTGCTCAAGAATTTGAATGGAAGACCATTCCATATCAAGAACATATATGTTTACCCCAATGTTGCAAATATTATCTGCAATCTTGTTGGCTTCACATCAAACATGGGATGGAACCAAAACAAGATGTGGAAGAAGAAGATATTGCAGGAGTTCCAAATTACTAAGAAGTCTCCATATGTGTTAAGAACCAAACATCAATATAGCATAGAAAAACCTCAGGAAAATTACTCAACGCCTTGAAAAAGAGATAATTTCAGATAATAAGCCTCTTCGAGGGGGAAACCTCCTTTTACCCCACTTAAATGTCCAAGTACAAGATGATTCAAAATGAAAATGTCTCCTTGGTATATATAGGAGACTAGGAGGTATAATTACAACTAATGGCCTAAAGTCGACATGAATAAAATAACATTACTAATCTAATATGCCCCAATTAAGGGGTAATGAGACAATATTAGGGCTTAACATGCCCCTCCCCTTGAGACAAGTGTTGTCCGCAACGCTTGAGTAACTATGGATGCTTCTGTATAAAAGACTCATCT
>ML825435.1:83788-107551 GCA_009831015.1 Picea engelmannii | reverse complement strand
CATGCATGCATAATAGTGATGGTCTAAAATAGAAATATTTAGTTAACTCACGTTGAACTAGTGTGTTAAAAATAGAAATTTCTCCTACAATTTCCAGGACTGCATGGGTCCTCTTCCATTCCTTCCAGAAGGAGGTCGAACTAATGTTCTTCCATTAAGTTGCTACATATTTTGGTCTATCCTGATGGATGTTCTTTTGAAATTTGGCCAATTGATCTCATTGAATAAGACGAGGCATTAGTTTCCAGGAATCCGACCAGAATAGGACATTGCAACCTTCTTTGATTTCCCAAAACGCATGATATAGAATAAGACAACCTTCCAACTAAGATACGTTCCAAATTAGGGAACCTTCTTTTTTTTCATTCAATCTGATGAGATGTTCCTCTTCCACCACATGTGTATATTTATGCCTCCACATTCTAGCCCAGACATCCCCTATATTTTTTATCCATCTCCACCAATATTTTTCTCCCATGACCTGATTAAGCAGTTGGGGATCCCGTAAGATGATTCATCTAGCTTGTTTTGGATTAAAAATATCCTCCCAATTAACAAGAACCCACTTTCATCCTTGTTTTGTGCCTTTCCAAAGTAAGTGTCTTTGGATATTTTTAAGAGTTTTAAGAATTGATTTCGGGGTAGCCAAACCAAAGAAGATGTAGATCAGAATGGCCTATAGGATCGATTTTAAGAGAACTAGATGGCCAACAAGATTTAAAGTCCTAAAGGTCCAGGAATTAAGATGTTTGTCTATGGAAGCAAGCAAACCTTCCCAATATCTATTCTTGAGTGCATTCTTAATGAGAGGGATGCCTAGATATTTGGACGGAAGGGAGATCCTAGTGAATCTAAAGATTCTAGTGATGAAATATTGAACAACACGAGGGGTATTGAAAAATAATCATGGGATTTATCAGTGTTGATAGAGATTCCAGAGGAATCACTAAATTCATGGAGGATATCAAGGATGTGGCGAGCTTCACAGACCGTAGAGACTCCCATCATCATGGTATCATCAGATTTTTTTTTATGGGAGATTGGGGGGCTAATCCCATGCAAGGAGAGGGATTTTAGAGAACCATCGACTATTGTTTCCTTGATGTAACAGTTGAGTCCTTTAGTCATGATGACAAAGAGGAAGGGTGAGAGGGATTCACCCTAGAGGATTAATTGAGAGGGGGGAATGGAAGGGACACCATTGAACAGAATGGAAACGAAAGTAGAGGAGGTGAGTTTCATGATCCAACTAACCCAATTTTGGATAAAACCAAAGGAAAGAAAGAGGGCTCTCATGTATTGCCAATTGATTTTATCGAATGCTTTGGAGAGGTTGAGTTTGATAATCATATAAGGGGAGCCAAGAGACTTCAGTGAATGAATTACTTCATGAGAAAGTATGACACTATCCCAAATTTGATTCATATCTACATAAATAGATAGCCCATTTGATATAATGAAATAAAGGAGAGGTTTGAGTCAGATAGCAATTACGTTTGTGAGGATCTTGTAAATGACTTTGCAGAGTGTTATGGGTAAGAATTGCTTGAGATGGGAGAATCGTTCCTCTTTTAGGATCAGTGTGAGGAAGGTGGAATTGAGTGCTAGGAGAAATTTTCCCATGCTATTATATTCTTCGATCAACTGCCATACCTTTTCCCAAAATAGGTATCAACAATGATGGAAAAAACCAGTAGTGAGTCCATCAAGTCCTCGGGATTTACCAATTGGAATTTCCTTGATAGCTTGATCCACCTCTTCTAGATTAATCATTATGAGGAGAGATGCATTATGATCATCTAAGACTAGAGAGGTGATGTCCTCGGTGATTTTTTAAAAAGCCTCTGATCTGTCTAGGAAGATCATGATAGAAATTGATTATCTCCCACACTATGTCTGTGTGTGTTGTAATGGTTTTTCCTTTAGCATCCTCAAGTTTGGTGATGTGATTAATGTGCCTCCTTTGAAAAATGGATCTGGGGAAGAATTTGGAATCCCCCCCCCCCTCTTTCAACCACTAAATTTTGGATTTCTGTCTCCAGAGAGTTTATTCTTGAGCATATTTGTCCTCCAATTGTTTCTTAACCTATGCCTCTCCCTCTTTAAATTGATCCAAACTTCCCTGAGTGAGGATTTCTTGTTGAATTTACTTCATGCACTACTCTAGATCTCTTTGAGATTGGAAGATGTTGTCGAAAGTATGTTTGTTTCGTTCCTTAATATGTTGTTTTAATTTTTTCAGCTTATGTTTAAATGTGTACATCATTGTTCCATAAGGGATGGCTACATCTACCCACCATTGCTAAACATTTTCCTAAAAATATGGATGAGTCAACCATAATTTCTCAAAATGGAATGGCTTTTAGCATGGAGTACTTTTGATATCAATCCATAGCTGAATAGGCCAGTGTTATGAATCTACCACAAAAAGGATGTTGGATTCTATGAGAATCCCATCCATCATTAAGGATTCAAAAATTAGGAACATGTCTACATGGAAAGAATTTTTTTGTGATCTTGATCTTCTATTGGACCAGGTAAAATTATCGTTGATATTTTCTAGATCTACGAGATGAATTCCATCGATGAGGTTTATGAATCCTTCACTATCACCTTCCAATCGATGTATACCTCTCTTCTCCTCTAAAGAAAAGATGATTTTGAAATATCATCCTAAGATCCATCATCAATCTTGAGTTATTTCTCTCATGCCTTCGATATTTTCCATAAAGTACATTTTTTCCATTTGAATGTGTGGCCCATATATATTGGTAATAAACCATTCCTTTCCTAATCCAATGGCTATGTAGCAAGCTAAGATGGTCCATTTGGTGGTGAATAAATTGTCTAGGATAATTGTTTTCAGATTCCAAAGAATGGTGAGACCACTCGTCATGCCTATGGAGTCAGTATCTACAAACTTTATTTGTTTCCATCATATATCTAAGATATGGTCATCTTCAATGCCAACACTTTTTGTCTCTTGAAAGAGAAGGATGTCCATATTTTCTTCCATAATGAGTTTTCGAAGGAGTATTTTCTTACTCTTTCCATTAATGCCTCATATATTCCATGAGATTATATTCATGGGGAAGATGGAGAGGGGATGGGAGGGAAACTCTCAGTGACCAGTTGGATCTAACCCGAGTTCACCATAAAACTTCCTACATCTTGGATTAACTGTTGGGGAGACTTTCTATTTCATTTTTTATCTTCTTTTGAAAAATTACAATTATCCTTGAGTGGATCCATATGGATTCCCATCCCCATACCAAATATAGAGGTCACACCAGTTGTAGAGTTCATATATACCTTATGTACTTTTTATAAATGTTCCATATGGATGGAAAGAAATTGTTGCTTGCGATAAGCTTCCTCTAGATTTACCAGATCAATTCATGCTAATTATTTCTCATCCATTTTGATCTCCATGTCTCCTCCATCATCTCCCCCAGGGATGATTTTCTCAAGGATGGGCTCAAGGATGGATTTCATATTTTATTTCTCAGACCCTTTGTTATCATGCACATAAACCCCTTCCATTTCCTGATTTTCTGAAGTATGTCTCAGTATATTGAAGGAGTTATTGGTTTATGTGGCCTTATCTTGAGGGATTACTGGTTTCTTTTGGCCTTGCATATGATTCCCTTGGACCTAGGTAAAACCATCCTTCGATTTCTCTACTTCTCTTGGATCTAGTCTAGGAGGGGTGTTGAGTGGTTATTCCCTGAATAAGTGGTCGTGCTCGTGATATCTTTCAACACTTGAAGGGGATGTGCTCGTAGTATATTGTCTAGATCCATTCATCATCTTGATATTCCTGGAATATGGAACATGGAAGGGTATTGGATATATTCATGTATACACAGATATGAGCATATGAAGTATAGCGACATCATCTTGTGGCCTCAGTGGTTTTCACATAGATTCTCAGATTATTCCCAATTCCCACTAGCATTTATTCCAACCAAAATTCTTGTGGAAGTGAATATATCCTAATCCATATGGGGGCATGGGTGAAATATTTTTTTCTGGATTGAAATGATCCATCCAATATCTTGAATAAATCTCGACCGAATTGAAGAAATAAGGCCCATTTTCAAATATATATTCCTTGTCTTCAAGGTTATGAAAAATCATCGTGAAGAAACCCTTGGAACCCAACTAAATCTCGAAGTGGCCCTTGGGCTTCCACCAAGATTTTATCCATTTAACTAGATCCCTATAGGAAGCCCAAAATCCTAAATTTTTTCCAATAACCACATGATCTCTCATGTATTGGGAGTTCTCTCCCACCCTCACATATCTTGCGGAAGACCTTGGTGCAAATGAAGCTTGCGGAAGACACTTTCCCGGCTCCCAAGATTGAGTCACCTTTGAATGGGATGTATTAGGATAAATCTCCATCTCCTTTCCTTTTCTTGATTCTACAGAGGTGTCTTGGATCTTAGACTATGGCAGAATATCAAAGGATAGTGATCTAGACCCACCTACACCCCCGACCTTGGCTACAACCACTTCTCTATAGGAGGGGGCTTGCACCCCCTCACCCGTTGGATCCATGGTACCACCCAAGCCAGCATGATCACAGAGGAAACAAATTGCTGCTATGAGGAGATGAAAAACACAAGTTCCCTAGAAATTGAATCGCATCAAAACCTTAGTAGAGCTAATCCTTCTAGACACTCCAACCAATAAATTCCACTATAAAACTTTTTCGGTGAAGTGTCAGACTTGAAAATTTTCAGGATCCTGAGGAGACATAGTGAACCACATGTGGAAAACTTTTTATATTTTGAACCATTATAATTTATGATATATATATATTGTGTAAGTTTGATTTTTTTACTAATCCTGAAATTAGTCTTAAACAAGTCACTTTGCTACTTTTTCTATAACTTTTTATCAATGAAGGTGCAGACAATGAAATTTTGAAGAGTTTGAGAAATCATATCATAGTACTATAGGAAAAAAACTAAGACTCAAGAGAGTTCAAATTTCAAATATATATTAGGACAAAGGTCAACCATCCAGAAAAAGCGCTAAATTAGGGTTTTAAAGGTACCTAACTTACAATTGACATAATTTTTTATTGGAAGATCCATTTTTGGTGATCCATAATTTGTGATAAAGAGGAAAAAGTGGAGCATTTTTATTTTCTCATATGGAAAAGGGTTATAAAATAAATACTACTGGTTCTCTTCATAAAAACTCAAACGTGACTTCAAAATAAAGTGAAGACATAGAAAAAAGGCTAACCCAATTAAAGAACCAAGTTTATTAAATGAGTGGCAGTATGTTGAAACAAGTGGATTTAACACATTCTCAGGAATACCTTAAAATGGAAATGGAATATAAAATAAAAATAATATGGATGAAATGTAAATGAAGATGGATGAAAATAAGAACGACATGAAAAATAAGATGGAGGAAAATAAGAAGGAAATAAAAATATCCATGAATGAAATGCAAAAATCTGTGAAGTCCATAGAAACCATTCTTTGATAGAAGATCCCTAATAGGGATATGGAGATCCAAGGAAATCATGAAAATAAGGAGAAAAAGGTTTTTGAAACTCAATCACATATGGGGAATATGTTTTCACAATTGTAGAGCATGAATATTAAATCTCAAAATCATGACCATTCATTACTCCAATATCCACTTCATTAGGACTTCAAGTTGGCACCAAGGATCTACTTAATTCCAAATATCGATATGAGGAAGTTTGATGGTAAATATCCTATAACATCAATATTCTAGATGGAGCAATTATTGGATCTACACCAACTTCTAAGCTTACAAAAGGTACCTATTTCATCCTTATATTTAGAAAATGATTAGTTTGTTTGGTATCAATGGCTTTGTGAAAGAAAAAAGGATTATATTATCTCTTGTTCCATTTTTATGGATGAATCGATAGCACATTATGGGGATATTGAGAGAAATGCATTCTTTACTTGATATATCTTTGGAAAAAGGGCCAATTATAGAGAACATTCAAAAATTCCAAAAGCTCGGTCTCAAGGTAATGAACATTCCAGAGGATATTTTTTTATATCTATTTATGGGAACTTTAAAGGAGAACATTCCAGAGGATATTTTGTTATATCTATTTATGGGAACTTTAAAGGAGAACATTCAACATGAGTTGCATCTCTTCGAACCTAAATCCCTAGAGAAAGCTTTCAATATAGAAAGGAAAGTGGAACACAAAAATATGACTACTAGAAGGGTGGCCACTAACAACTATAGAGAGTACCATGTTCCCTCTCCTAACATCATTCAATTGACAAGGTTGACACCTCAGGAAATGTATGAAAGAAGAGAAAAGTTTTATGAAATGAGGATCACTTCCATGCTAAACCTATCATAAGAGAGGAAGAAATATTTAATTAAGAAAGTAAATGACAAAACACACACACACACACACAATACACAAAGATTTTAACCTAGAAACCCAAATCAGGAAAACCAGCATCCCTTGAACACTATGATCTCTTGTTGTCTTATTCACTCAAAACAAAAGGATACATGTCTAACATGTTGGATTACTAAGAGAGAAGGTGAATCAGTAATAGAGAAATTTAATCATTTTTAACCATAAAATTAAAGTATTATATCAATGTAGCATTATCATCCAATAGTTGCAGAGTAAATAAACAATGAACAAATGAGCAATCATACCCATACAAAGTACACCAGTGTTTTTACGTGGAAACCCAAAGTGGGAGAAAACCACGAAATTCTTTTTCTTATAGGTCTTGAAGAATTACATTCATTGGAAGCACCGACTTCCTTTGTTTTCCAGCTACAACTGGAAGGAGGCTCCAATCCCCTAGTTTCTCAGGCTACAACCTGAAGGAATATCTAATTCCCCAATTCTCTGGCTACAACTAGAAGGAGGATACAACCCCCTATGTTCTCTAGATACAACTGGAAGGTGGCTACAACCACTTGTACTTTCCCCATCCAATTTCCCTGAAATAAAAGTAGAATGATGGAACCATTGTCACACTATCATTGTTAGATATATTGTTGTAACCTATACCAATCAACTTGTAATTAACTTGTACCATAAACAAGTGCGTCAACCATGCACCAACCTGTACCAAACAACCTGTAATCAACATGTACCATAAACAAGTGCATCAACGATGCACCAACCTATAAGCAGCTTGTACCATAAAAAAGTGCATCAACCATGCACCAACATGTACCAAACAACATATAATCAGACTGTAACATAAACAAGTGCATCGATGATGAACCAACCTGTACATCAACGAGTGCATCAAGCATGCACCAAATATGTACCAATCATGCATCAAATACACATAAACTATGACTCATCAAGATGTACCAACATCACCAACTATAGACCTTGTGTATGTTCCAACTCATCAACTCCTTGTCTCAACCATGTACCCAACATGTACCTCAACCATATACCAATATAACCATAAAAAAATTTGTAGCAATAAATCACACTATCCATAACCAAATACCATAAACCATTACATCAAACCATGTGCCACAAACTCACTGTTATACAACCTCTATCTGTAACATACCTCAACCAAAATCCCTCATCAATTTCATCATCTAAATCTAATTTTTAAATCTGTAATAGACTTGGTGTATATGATCACATACCTGTAAGCCTTTCTTAACTTTAACAACAAAAGACTAGCATTTTCATCAAACTTTACTTTAGTCTCACATGACTAGTTTTGGATTAGTCAAAACCCCTAACTTGAAATAATCATAACTATGTACATGTAATGAATAAAGATCTGAAAAATAGTACACAATGTTCTTCAGTGTCTTTTATGCAATTCCTCGAGGTTTCACTACTTGGAACCTCTCAGAAAATGAGTTATAGTAAAAATGGCATACCTTGTTGAATTATGGCTTATTCTAGAGAGAAAACTTGTAGAACGTTCCCTGCATGGAATATTTGTTGTATGGATCTGAAAAATGGTACACAGAATACTACAGACTATACTATAACCAATACATTTGGTCTTACAGAATTTGGATCTGTTATGAAGAAGTTATGACGTTTTTACCCGAAACACATGTTTTAGACTAGTTTTAGGACTAGCACAAACCCTATTTTCCATGGAGTGTAACTCCAAAAACAAAATAACCGACAATCTGAAAATTTTATCACAACTACTTGGATATGTTTCCTCAAGAAACTCCAGATTTAGCAGTCTGAATCAATCTAGAAAAAAATTTATTGTGAAAATGGTGAGATGACCTGTAAATAACATATCTTAGAAAGCATCATCAAAAGAATTTACCCTTCCTTGAATTTTGGCCTTCTTTACTTCACATTCCCTCTAAAATTCATCTTAGATATTCTTTGGTTACCTCAGTCACTTGTAGATATTCAATATGCTCAAGTGTAATTAAATGAGAGACCCTTTCCTCTTATTTATACTTTTTTGTAGCTTCTTCAAGGGGTTACCTTCTAACCATTTTAAACCACTTTCCTTATTTTAGGGCTAACTCACTTCTAACCACTTGTACACTTAGTAATTTCTCCATTAACTTTATTATTTAAATAATTTATTTTGTATCCACTTTGACTTATAGTACACTCATCACTTCACTTTATTATTTACCTTCTAACCATCTTAAACCACTTTCCTTATTTTAGGGCTAACCCACTTCTAACCACTTGTCCACTTAGTAATTTCTCCATTAAATTTATTATTTAAATAATTTATTTTGTATCCACTTTGAATTATAGTACACTCATCACTTCACTTTATTGTTTAAATAATTTCTTCTTTGCAACCACTTTGACCACTTTGACCTTTTGGGGATTCTAGATGATTCATGAGAGTTCTCCAACTTCACATGGACATAACTTTCGTACCATGAGGAGTTATGTGACATTCCACATTCCACCAGAAATGGGATGACATGTATTATCCATATAGAATAGTATTATCTTCAAATATATTAAAACTCATACCATTGTACCTCAAACAAACTTGGCTCCATTACCCAAACCTTTGTGCTATCGGAATTCGCTACCAGAATTTCTTCAAGGTCTGACATCAATGACAACCAACCCAAATAATTAACAATATCCCCCTTTGGTATTTATGGAAACACTCTGATGCAATATTGAATTCGTATCACTCATGCTCCCCCTGGAACCATGAATCTATGTTATTTTTCCAAGTATTTACCTTTGCATCTAATAAATCTCTCCCCCTTTGTCATCAATGGCAAAGGTATATTTCCATCCAGTATTGTTCCCCCTGACTGAACTCTTCCTGAAACTAATATCTCAACCTTAACTATCATATTTATGGTTCTTCCTCATGTAAATATAAGACATATAAGATAAGCATTCAAAATCATTCATTTTGGAGTAGAAATTACTCTGAGTCTTTGGCAAAGATACTGAAAGGATTCCCGTGGAAGCGATTTTGTAAAGATGTTTTCCACTTTTCTTTTGTGCCCACATATTCAACTGTGATGTTCTTCTCTACAATATTTTCCCTTAGAAAGTGATACTTTATTGGAATGTGATTCGTCTTGGAGTGCATCACCAGTTTCTTTGAGATATTGATAGCGCTTGTATTATCACAATAGATTGGAATGTGCTCATCATACTCAGCCTGTATATCTATCAAATTTTGTTTCATCCATAGAAATTGAGTACAAAATCATGCTGCTGCAATATACTCTGCTTCGACTATAGATAAATATACTGATGATTGTTTCTTGCTTAGCCAAGATACTAAACACTTACCCAAGTAGAATTTTGCTCCACTGGTGCTTCATCGGTCATCAATGCAACCTACCCAATCTACATATCTGTAGGAAATAAGTGATAGATCCTTTCCTTTTGGATACCATAATCCAAACACTTATGTTCCTTTGAGATATCTGAAAATCCTCTTCACTTCTAATACATGTGATTCCTTTGGTGCTTCTTGAAATCGTGCCACCTGTCCAACTAGTTGCATTACATCTGGTCTGGATGTTGTCACATATACTAAGCTACCAATCATTGACTTGTGTTTCCTATGGTCTGTATACTTTGAATCTTCATCTTTGATCAACTTGAAACTGGTTTTCATAGGAGTGGTAACTGGCTTGCAATATTCCATTCCGAACCTCTTTATCATTTCTCTGATATACTTATTTTGAGAAATAAAAATTCCTTGGTTGTTTTGATGTATCTGAAGACCCAGAAAGAAGGATAGTTCTCCGAGTAATGACATTTCAAATTCATTCTGCATATCCTTTGCAAATTTTTGTCTTAACCTGTCATCAATACTTCCAAAAATAATATCATCAACATAAACTTCAATTAATAAAATACCATCTTGAGTTACCTTGATGTAGAGGTTGTTGTATGCACTTCCTTTTCTGAACCTTGCTTGTTGTATATATTTATCCAGTCTAGAGTAGCATGCTCTCAGAGCCTGTTTTAGACCATACAAGGCCTTATTCAATTTGCACACATAATATGCATTCTCTAACAACTGAAATCCTTCTTATTGTTCAATGTAGACTTCTTCTTCAAGTTCCCCATTTAGAAAGGCTGATTTCACGTCCATCTGATACACTTTAATAATCTTGGAGCATGCATAAGCTAAGAGCAATCAGATTGCTTCCATTCTAGAAAATGGGGAAAATGTCTCTTCAAATTCGATTCCTTCAACCTGTGTGTATCCTTTTCATACCAATCTATCTTTGTTCCTTATAACATGTCCATATTAATTCAATTTATTTCTGAAAACCCACTTTGTGCCAATCACATTCTTATTCTTTAATCTTGGAACCAATTCCCAAGTGTCATTCTTCTCTATTTGATCCAATTATTTGTCCATGGCCTTATTATAGAATTCATCCTTGTTGGATTTTTCAAAACTATTTGGTTCAATCGTAGATAAGAGTACTAGGTGCATTTGTTCTGGTGAACGGATTCTTCTTCTAGTCTCAACTCTTGCATCCTTGTTTCCGATAATCTGATTTGAAAGATGATTTTTTTATACTCGTTTGCTAGGTGTCTTTGGAGGAACTTGTTGAACTTTATCTTCTACTTTTGTCTGATCTTCTTCATCTTCCCCTTCTTTTTATTCTTCATCTTCTGCTTCTTCTTTGTAAAGTTTTTCCATTGATTCATTTTCTTCTTCCTTTGATTCTCGTCCACCTGTTTCATCAAGTGTTACATTGATGCTTTCCACAAATTTGTTCAATCTCAGATTGTAATACTTGTATGCTTTCCTTGTACTTGAGTAACCAAAAAGTACTCCTTTGTCCACACGAGAGTCAAAATTTCTCATTCTGCCATCTTCTCTTTTGATGTAGCATTTGCTTCCAAATACTCTGAAGTGATTCACATTTGTTGGTCTTCCTTTCCATATCTCGTAGGGAGTTTTTTCATTGTTGTTTCTGAGCATTACTTTGTTTTGAATATGAATTGTTGTATGCATTGCATGTGTCCAAACAATATCTGTCAATTTGGAACCCCTTGACATTGTTCGAGCCATTTCCTTTGTAAATATCATCCATGATGATAATGTTCCTTTGTCTCTGAACCACTGTCTGAAACAATATATGAATCCATGATCTTGTCTACTATCATATATCTATCCAAACCTGCTAAGTGTTCTTACAAATCCATCTATGTCCATACTATCCAAGACACTATTGCATAATTTTCCATAATGTTGACCCATTTATCACTATATTATCATGAAGTCTTCACTACTACAACTGATTGTACTTATGCTAATTGGCTTCTCTGGATATGTCTTCTCAAACTCTGAAATATGCTCAAAGGATGGTTCTTTGGTCTGTCACAGCTATCGCATAGACTCCCCCTGTCTAATATGCATATTACCTAGGAGTCTCTAAGTCGAATGGTTCAGAACAATTTCTTCTATGATGTGTAATCATCATCATCTTCATTGGTAGATTCATCATCTCTTTGAGATCTGACTTATTTATTTCTGTTTGTGGATTCATCTTTCACTAAAATGCCTGGAAGTACAATCTCTTGAACCTATTCCTTATCTATGTTTCCTTCTTTTCTTTCAGTTATTTTCCAAACCTTTCTGTATCTGACATATTTCTTTTTCTCTGTAGAATTTTATTCATCTCCTTTTATTTCCAATCTTGCAATATTTGGGACCTGGTCTTTGATCACCTGTTCTTCATGTTTTCTTATCCATACTTTATTATATATTATATTAGTGTTCTCTTTCATGGAAGTATCGTACATGTTTCTACAATCACTAGCTATGTGTCCATAGTTATGAAATTTGTAACATTCAATGTTACGTGGGGCCACATAGGCATTTCTTTCTTGAACATTTATTTTATAATCCCTGCAATATGCAACCTTATGTCCAAAATTAGTACAATAAAAAAAATGACCATAAAAGAAATTTGCATACCTGGGAGTGAATTATCTTATTTATGGTGTACTCCTTCTGAATTTTTTCCTTGACTGATCATGATCATGATTGAATCTTCTTTGTGGCTTAAACATGGATGGTCTTCTCGAACATGTATCTTCAATAGTTTTCTTAGATTATGGTTGACCATGATTCCTTCCTTTGAGTACTTCTGCATAACTTTTTCTATCTTCTTCATTCTTCTTTTCTAGCAACCTAAAGTGCTTCTCTTCGTTCTCTATAGTTGATGTGGATGTTTCTGTCTCTTCAACTTTCTTGTTGAGCTTGAAAATTTTACTTCTCAATGTGACAACTTCTTCTTCAAGCTTCTCAACCTCTTGTTCTTTCTTCATTATCTAAGACTTCATGACTTCTTTTGTTCTTTTTTCTCCTTCAATATGGATTTTTAATGTGATTATTTCTTCTTCGAGTCCTTTCTCTTCTTGACCAAACTCTGCCTCAAGATGGTTTAGATCATTAGTTCTTTCCTTAAGATGATCTGCCAATATATTCTCTCTTATTTCTAGTTCTTCCTTTTGTGCTACTATGTTGGCTTCCAAATACTGACTTTTATATTCAAGATTTTATTCTATCTTTTTGGCTTCTTCTAGCTGAGTTCTTAAGTTCTCGATGACCTGTTGGGCTTCTTAAAAAATGTGAACACTTTCCTTTTGTTTCATCAACTCTTTCTTGAGTGACTTGTTTTCTTCTCTTTCTTTTCTTAAATCATCTAAAGCACTAATCAATTCTCCTCCATTCTCAGAATAATCCATGATCTCCTTCTAGTGCTTAAACTTTTTCCTGAAAGAACCAACTATAATACTAATTGTTGGATTACTGAGAGGGGGAGTGAATCATTAATAGAGAAATTTAATCATTTTTAACCATAAATGCAAGTGTTATATCAATGTATAATTATCATCCAATAGTTGCAGAGTAAATAAACAATGAACAAATGAGCAACCATACACATGCACAGCACACCAGTGTTTTTATGTGGAAACCCAAAGTGAGAGAAAACCACAGAATGATTTTTCTTATATGTCTTTAAGAATTACATTCATTGGAAGCACCAACTTCCTTTGTTTTCCATATGCAACTGGAAGGAGGCTCTAACCCCCTAGTTTCTCAGGCTACAACCTGAAGGAAGCTCCAACTCCCCATTTCTCTGGCTACAACCAGAAGGAGACTACAAACCCCTATGTTCTCCAACTACAATCGAAAGGTGGATATAACCACCTTTCATTGCCCCGTCCAACTGCCCTGAAATAAAAGTAGAATGATGGAACCACTGTCACACTATCACTATTAGATATACTGTTGTAAACCTATACCAATCAACATGTAATCAACATGTAATCAACCTGTACCATAAACAAGTGCATCAACCATGCACCAACTTATACCTCAATCTATACCATCAACGAGTGCATCAACCATGCACCAAATATGTACCAATCATGCATCAAATACACACAAACTATGACTCATCAAGATATACCAACATCATCAACTATAAACCTCATGTATGTGCCAACTCATCAACTACTTGTCTCAACCATGTACCCAACATGTACCTCAACCATATACCAAATACATAAACCAATATAACCATCACAATTTCTCTAGCAATACATCACACTAACCATAACCAAATACAATAAACCATTACATCAAACCATGTGCCACAACCCCACTATTATACAACCTCTATATGTAACATACCTCAACCAAAATCCCTCATCAATTTCATCATCCAAATATGATTTGCAACTTTGTAATAGACCTGGTGTATATGGTCACATACCTACAAACCTTCATTAACTTTAACAACAAGAGACTAGCACTTTCATCAAACTTTACTTTAGTCTCACATGACTAATTTTGGATTAGTCAACAACTCTAACTTGAAATAATCATAACTATGTACCTGTAATGAATAAATATCTGAAAATAGTACACAATGTTCTTCAGTTTCTTTTATGCAATTATTCCAAGTTTCACTACTTGGAACCTCTAAGAAAAGGAGTTATAGAAAAAATGGCATACTTTGTTGAATTCTAGTTTATTCTAGAGAGAGAAATTGTAGAGACTTCCCCGAATGGAATATTCTTGTATGGATCTGAAAATGGTACATACTAAAGACTATACTCTAACCAATACATTTGGTCTTACTAAATTTGGATATGTTGTGAATAAGTTATGATGTTTTTACCCGAAACACCTGTTTTAGACTAGTTTCAGGACTAGCCACAAACCCTATTTTCCACGGAATGTAACTCCAAAAATACAACGACCCACAAGCTGAAATTTTTATCAAAACTACTTGGATATGTTTTCTCAATGGCCTCTATATTTAGGGGTATGAATCATTCTAGAAAAAAAATTATTGCGAAATTAGTGAGATGATCTGTAAATAACATATCTTAGAAAGCATCATCAAAAGAATTTATCCTCCCTTGAATTTCAACTTTATTTACTTCACCTTCCCTCTGAAATTTTGCTTAGATATCCTTTGGTTACCTCAGTCACTTGTAGATATTCAATATTCTCAAGTTTAATTAAATGAGATACCCTTGCCTCTTATTTATACTTTTATGTAGTTTCCTCAAGGGGTTACCTTCTAACCATTTTAAACCACTTTCCTTATTTTAGGGCTAACCCACTTATAACCACTTGTCCACTTAGTAATTTCTCCATTAAATTTATTATTTAAATAAAAAAAATTGTATCCACTTTGAATTATAGTACCCTCATCACTTCACTTTATTATGTGTCTTCTAACAATCTTAAACCAATTTCCTTATTTTAGGGCTAACCCACTTCTAACCACTTGTCCACATAGTAATTTCTCCATTAACTTTATTATTTAAATAATTTCTTCTGTATCCACTTTGAGTAATAGTACACTCATCACTTCACTTTATTATTTAAATAATTTCTTCTTTGCAACCACTTTGACTACTTTGACCTTTTGGGGCTTCTAGATGACTCATAAGGGTTCTCCAACCTCACATGGCCATAACTCTCTAACCGTTAGGAGTTATGTGATGTTCCACATACCACCGGAAATGGCATGACATGTACTATCCATATAGAATAGTATTACCTTAAAATATATTAAAAATAATACCATTGTACATCAAACAAACTTGGGTCCATTATCCAAACCTT
The DNA here is from genome assembly GCA_009831015.1 of Picea engelmannii. Classification (NCBI taxonomy): domain Eukaryota; kingdom Viridiplantae; phylum Streptophyta; class Pinopsida; order Pinales; family Pinaceae; genus Picea; species Picea engelmannii. The sequence continues at coordinate 91,940 of ML825435.1, read as the reverse complement.
TGTGCTACCGGAATTTCTTCAAGGGTTGACATTAATAACAACCAACCCAAATAATCAACAATATCCCCCTTTGTAATTTATGGAAACACTCTGATGCAATACTTAAGTCATATCACTCATGCTTCCCCTGTGACCATCGCTCCCCCTGTAACCATGCCTATGTGTTCTTTTTCCAAGCATTTACCTTTGCATCTGATAAATATCTCCCCCTTTGTCATCAATGGAAAAGGTATCTTTCCATCCGGGGTTGCTCCCCATGTTGGCACAGGGGTAGACCTAGGTTTCAATGCTTAACAACGCACCAACCAAACATTGACTATAGGCCATTTTGGCAACACCTGCGAAGAAGGCGAAGTATCACTCAAGGTATAAGCAAGGGGGGTTACAGGATGCAGGTGTCTATAACCAGGATGGGACACAGATCTGTGATAAAACACTTTGCATATTATTCTATTAACGCTTAGAAGGGGACATGCATTAGTTTCTTAACATCACAGAGCATAACCAAAGATAGATCGGTGTAGTAATAATGAATGATTATATTCCCTGAGCACTTAGCACTTAGCATTATAGGTTAGATCTAGCATTCATTTACCCTCAATACAAGTAAATCACTTAAGCTACAATAGATCTATCTATTACACAACATAATCAAAGCACTAAGAAAATTTATGATAGAAATAACATAGCACAAAGAAAACCATAAGACACCAGATATATGTGGTTCACCGCAGTTTGGGGCTAATTCCGCCAATAGCTTCACCTCTTTACTATTCGCTCGAATATTACATTCATTCACTCTTGTGCACTAATACACAGATTCGATCTTCGCACCAGACAAGATATCTATGCACTGAGCACCAGATCCTCCTTCCAAAACTAGGTCAATGCATAGAGCTAACTCTCTATTGAGCATAAAGCCTTAACACACAAACATTCCTTTGCACGAAGAAACTTTTTTCACATAGAAATACATTCACTTCGCTAGCTAGATACTTCTACAATACATTATTCTTTATTTATATTTTACAAACCCTTACAATAAGGCCTATTCATTGGAAAACCCCATTGGACGACATCCCATAAACCCATTACAAAACCCTAGAGGACCCTTTACTGGGTCCACTTAACCCTCAAAATCGATGAGATCCATGATCTCAGCTCCACTTGGGTGCTCCTTCCTCGACCAATGTTTCGAAGTCCAAAAGGGGGTCAAATCTGACCGAAGTTTCCCCAAACTTGGTCGAGGGCCAATAGGCCCCCAACACTCACCCGTGACTCATCCTGAGTCACTCAGTTCTAGACAATGTTTCTTAGAAAGCCTTGATATTAACTCAAGCTACCTCGATTTGATGCTTCGCCTGAGCCTCCTTCTTAGCGAGCTCCTAGATCATCTGCTCTATAGCAGGCCTTTCCAGGAGTTGTTCTACTGATGCAACCACTTGATCTAGTTGTGAGCCATGTCCATCAATCTCTTTGAACACCTTGCAATCTTCATCTTCTCCTCCTCCTGGCGATCCAAACCCTTTATCTTCAAAAGTGTTGTCCTCCTCATCGCTCTTTATATCATGGACTTCCTCCTTCTTTTTCTTCTTCTTCATCCCACTAGATTGTCCGACATGCTTGTTGTAGGAAAATCTCCCTGCGGACAGGTAGATTGCCTCTAAGAGATTGACCTTAACCCTAGACAGAAAAATGCTTAACGTGGACACTGACTTCCTTTCAAATATATCTAAACTAATACATGATAAGGAAGGATAACAAAAGTACCTCTTAACCGATGTTTGTCCCTGCACACTCCAAGTTGCGCTCCAATCCTTTTCTCCTCTCTGATTTCTACAGACAAACAAGATACACCCACTTCCTACTCTATTGATATTAGCTTGAAAACAGATCTATCAATTAATGATAAGTTCATGTAACATCATACACAAACTAGAAAGAAATAGGCCAAGCATGTCATATTAATGAGAATAATGGCAGCAGTACTTACAATCGTAGATGCGAATGCAACAACTTCGTCAAGTCCCCTTCGTCTAACCCTTGCTCGAAAGATCCACAATCTGGTTGACAGCAGCTTCACTGATCACTTCTCCTTTGGCTAACTATTTGTTTCCTATGAGATCATAGGTTTCATGCTAGCAATTCTTCCCCTTTTCAATTAGCTCCAACACCACTTATGAGATCATAAGTTTGGTGTAATTCTCCATTTCCCTTCCTCTTTCACCATTAGAAAGCTTGCTTATATAGCCTTGGAGAGGCTTTAACCACTTGAGATATCCTTGGGGAAGTTGAGGATTTTCCTCCTTCAGTTGAGGACCTACCCTGATATCATGGATGGACTAGGGATTCGAATCCAACTACCTTCCAAGAATGAAAAGATGCTTCCCCCATTCATCTCAACAGCTTAACAACTACCCAGAATAAGTAGCGCTCCCTCAAAAGGGCCATGAGAGCGTTGTAGCGCTCCCTAGTAAGCTTTAGGGGGAACCAGCACTCTCAAACTCTATAGCACTCCCTCAAAAGGGCCAGGGGAGCATTATAACGCTCCCTAACAGTGTAAGGGGGAGCGTTGGCGCTCTGAGATAGTGTAAGGGGGAGCGCTCCTCTCCAAAAACTCAGTTTTTGAGGTTCTTTCAGATGGAAAAAGGTTTGCAAGCCTGCTGACGCATTTCTCCTCTTCCAAATCAAATGTTTGAGGTGTTTCAAGTGTCTTTCTCATGTCGTTATAGGCACGACATAGGCATCATGGCAATATGCTTCCCTGACACTTGTGACACTTGTGAGAAACATGCGACACTTGCGACCTTGTGAGAAAAATGCGACACTTGTGAGAAAAATGCGACACTTGCGACCTTTGTAATGACGACACTTGCGACACTATCAAAGTGAGTAATTTTGATGTGTAACAGATTGCCCCCCAAAGTATGAAGTTAGAAGATAGGAACTGATAATTGAAATACTTTGTAGATGTTCAAGCAAGGGTATAGACTCGGAGAACCTGACGGAAGTTGCACACAAACATCCAACAAATATCATGACATGTTTCAAAACCCAAGGCAGGCATACCTATGCTTGGGTGATCAAGACTTGCGAGATATGGCCGCCATAAAATACACTGCGGATCCATAATTGTATTGATAAGAAGTTATAGCCACCGAAGATACAATGTGGATCTATACTCTGATGACTCGGACTGCTCGTAGCCACGAAGAATACACAGTGGATCTACGAGATGACAAGACATAGCCACGACCAATACAAAGTGGATCTATGTGACAGTGTATGTGTTCTTGTCCAATAAATACTCCTTCGCAGCCTAGGCAAATCATATATCAAAGTGATTACTCAACCCAGGGTCTTCTTACCAATCCCAACGTGGTACGATCCTAACCATGTGAATAGATGTCCCGATGTCGAACATGGCAAAAACCACTTGATTACCAGTCAATGGTGTAAACCGTTAACAAGTGCGAGGGAGATCACCATTAATGTCAATGATTCCCAAGGTACCTTAGTACATTCCAGCGAATGTGAATAGATGAGCTGAAGTCAAACACCCATGGAATCATTCGATCAGGGGTCAATGATGTAGACCTACTGTCGAATGTGAGGAGGCCTGCCATTGAGGCTTGCAGGTCCCAAAGTACTAACTGGTTTCTAAGTCTGATTCCCGGATGATGTGTTGAAGTCGACAGGAATAGACTCGTCGAGGGAGGGCCTTGATGTATCCCCCATCAACGACACGAAACGGACATGGAGATGTAATTGGCAGATCAAACGGACATGGACTGACACAGGTTTTGAGGCATGATATTTGGGATGGCTAACTCTCGAGGTGGATACTTCCATTGAACACTGAGGCACAACAACAAAATGTGACATGGACCAAAACTATGCAGTGGGTATCATGACTCAGGTCGTGTGACCCAAAGGAGTGAAAGGAACTCAAAGGATTGTCTCAGTGTAGAGGTTCAACGGATTATAATATGTGCAAATGACAAAGTGTCATGTTCAAGGGTGACTCTAAGAAGTGCTGGATGATGTTCTCAAGAGACTGCTTGGATTTCTCCTTTCAATTTTTCCCCCATCCAGATAGATGAGTACCTCTTTTTGATTTAATGAGATCGAGGAGGATAACACATGCTCGATATAACTCACCTTCGATAAGTTCCTCTTCCTTTGTTTAACGAACCGGAAGAAGTAAGGGATCGGTCCCATATGGGCCTGTCGATGTGTGTTTTAATGAGTCCAAAGACAGAAAACTCGAAGGTTTTTCCGGATTATAGAGTTTGGAAAAACACTTAAAATAGAACTCTCTCAGTTCCTTTTTCGTACAGTAGTCTAACGAGACCGAAAAAGGGGTAAACTATCACTCGAAAGACGCCCTTTATGACCTTTTAACGAGTGTGAAAGGAAGAAAGTCACTCGACAATCTTTTCATATTTAGAAAGTCTGAAAAGGGTTTAAAGTAGACTCCAGGGGGGTTCCTTTTTCGTGTGGTGTCCATACAGGTCCGAAAAAGAGATAAAATTTTACCCAGTTGCATTCTCATGTATTTACGAGCACGAGAAAGAACAAAGACTAAGCTCGGTATGCCCCCATCTTAAAATCTGGTGGCTTAGCTCCAGAATGATCATCAAAGGCTAGAGACATGCCCCCCAAGATTCAATTCATTCACCGACTTTGAGGTTGTCACCAATTTTTGTGCTAGATGGGGAAAAAGGATACAAGTGGATGAAATGAAGGTTCAAAAATGAGATCTAACGAAAGACTCGACTTGACATCTACGATATCTGGAGAAAGACTCAACTTGAAGGGAGAGGTGATTGTTTAATTTTTTAACGAGCTTGACACAGGAAAAGAACTATGCTCAAGGTTCCAGGTCCGATCCCCAGATTTTTGTTTCATTTTTTAACGATCTTTCTACAGAGAAGAAAACTATGCTCAAAGCCTTTGTTTCATTTTTTAACGAGTTTTCCACAGAGAAGAGAAACTATGCTCGTGACCTCTGTTTCATTTTTTAACGATCTTGCCACAGAGAAGAGAAACTATGCTCGTGACCTCTGTTTCATTTTTTAACGTGCTTTTCACAGAGAAGGGAAACTATGCTCGTTACCTCTGTTTCATTTTTTAACGAGATTGTCACAGAGAAGAGAAACTATGCTCGTGGTTTCATCCGGATCATGGATTCCAAGAGGATAATGCTCTGGAAGGGTACCATGCCAATGGATAAAACTCGGTCATGGCTTCCAAGAGATCTTCGTCGGATGGAAGAGAATCACTCTAGAAGGAACACATGTCGAGGGTCGTGATAGGAGGGAGGATATTAGAGTCCAATAATCCTACCAAAGAGATTACCATGTCCACTACCGGATCCAAATCGTCGGAAGTTGAGATCATGGGAGACAACGCCACATAATTGACATGCGGTGGGGCTGATACTGTCTGCATATAAGAACCGCTTAGGGAGGTAACCCAGTCGGGGCCGATGAATGAAAGTTGATCAATAGTCCCAATTCTTCCATCATGAGGGAAAGATATCACACGGAAAAGAGTGGATACAATAGCTTTCATGGCATAGACATAATCCCGCCCAAGGAGTAAAGAGAAATCCAAGGGGTCTCGGACTACCATGACATCGATAAAGACAGTTTTCCCTCCCAAAGTTATAGGAAACTAAGGAAGGATCCCTAAAGGTTTACTAGTTCTTCTGTTAAAAGCTAACAGATTTTGCGTAACTGGTGCAAGTTGGGGACAACCCAAAGTGTACCAAGCAACAGAAGACAAAATACTAACAGACGCACCTTCATCTATCAACGTTTGAGGAACGTCCCGACCACGAACCTGTACTGTAATCTGGAAAGGAATGTGGGAGCAAAGATGAGGTCCAGTTAGTGAACCCCAATCAAAAGGGATGGCCTCATTACTTGGAGGGGGTTCCATAGGAGGAGGAAGAATGCCCCCAGGCACAGTAGAGTCTGTATTAATGAGAAAAACATGGGTAGTATTGGGTTTAGTCTCTAGAAGGGGAGTAGGATCGACCGATGATTGGATCGAATCAACCAAATGTGGACTTAGATAGACCACTTTAGCACTCTTCAAAGGAAGAGTGGGACTGATCGAGGAAGGGACTGGATTAGTCACTTTAACATTCCTCAATGGAGGAATGGGATCGACCGATGGAAAAACTGGATCGACCACTTTAGCACTCTTCAAGGGAAGAGTGGGACTGACCGAGGAAGGGACTGGATCAGTCACTTTAACATTCCTCAATGGAGGAATGGGATTTACTGATGGTGAAACTGGATCGACCACTTTGGTGTCACTCTTTCGATGAAGAGCGGGGTTGATCGATGACGAAACTGGATCAGCTACTTGGGTTTGTGGTTCAATCGAGGAGGAAACTAGATTGACCACCTGATCAACTGGACTGACTGGGGATGGAACCGGATTGACCAGTCCATCAACCAATGATGGGTCGGAGGAAAGCTTACTATAACCTTTTGGAAGTTGAAGTTTTTCCAAAAGAGAAGAAGCCTCGTCCATGCGAGGACAAAGGTGAGAGTAATGATTACCTTTACATAGCATGCAAGGGAACTTGACATTTTTCTTCTTCTTACCAACCTGAACATGACTAGTTGACGGGGTATCATCGACATGACCGACAGAGGCCGATGACGTGCAGGACCACATTTCTAAGACCTGGGTAAGACCAGGGAAATCCCTCAGAAAGTGGTCACCCTTACAAAGGTTGCAAGGGAATTTGGGTTTTGGATTCTTCCTTTTAATCTTGTTGTCCTCATCAACACTCCCAGTACTATCGACAATAACTGGTTTCTTAGAGCCAACATCTAATTTTGTTGGGGCCTTGGTCCTTTTCGGGCTCTTCTTCTTCTTCTCTTTCCATTTCTTCTTCTTCTGATCAACCTGGCTACTTGATTTAGATATTTCACTAGGCGAAGAAGGAGAAATGGAAGGAGACTTGATGGGCGAAGAAGGCAAAAAGTTGACGTGAGGTTGATGTGTGGGTGGTGTATTGACATCCAAAGTATTAGGTGCAACTGAAACATTAGGAGGATTTGGGATCACCAGAGTGGGGAACAACCAAACTGGTAATCCAATAGTGAGTCCTGGAAGACTCAGTGTGGCAACATATGGAGGACCAAAGTTTCCAAATGAAGGAAAGGTATAATATTCCCCAGAAGAAGGGGTTCCTCCATTGGTACTCCCAGTATTCGATGTCATTAACACTGACTCGACCTAAGGTCCACTAAGTAAAAGAAACAACATACGCTAATAGAATCTAAGAATCACAACCAAGCAAACATGACCTTCTTTTGATGATCGTACTAGTTGGTGATAAATCCAACATCGTGTGATCAAGTCTAGAAGGGGCGGGGATAGGGTGGAACAGTTACAATGGCGACCTGCTTAACGGACTTACGCCTTGGTGCAAGCTTCCACGCAGTAATTGTGGATTTACCCTCCAAGGAGCCCGAGTGAGTTTGACCAATGTTTGATCCAGGTATAGTGAGACTTCCCGTCACCGTCACCTTCTGTAAGACCCTAAATATTATGGCCACTAAGGTTACCAATTCGCAGTCAGCCCCTGGGCGAGAACAGTCGACAGTCTGATCCGAACGTACGGGCAGGGTATCAAGCCCGAAATTAACTAAAAGGATTCCACGCAGTAATTGTGGATTTACCTCAAAGTCATCCCCATAATACGATCTGACCACCACAATCAGTTAAACCACGGAGGGTTAGTCCCTGTAGCTTACCCGAATGCGACCTCGTGCGTAACCCCTGTGTGAGAGGGGGATCCCAGGCAGACTTATATGATGATCGGATTTGACTCTCCCTAACTCAGGATGCTAGTGTTTGTTTTGGAAAATTTGGAGAGTTATGCTCATAGCCCTAATCCAAAGTACTAATCCTAGTCTACTATTGGTGGAGGATCCTAGAAAAGAAAAAGTTCTAGATAACTTTTAATTAGCGTTGGTTTTATGGTTGTTCTTTACGCAAAGGGGTGCATGGAAGTGAAACAAATGGAATTATGACTCAGACCCAAAGAATGCATCAAATATGATAAGCAGTCATTTCCTTTCGATGAACATCTATCTAAGGGAGAGAGAAAGTTATTTTCACT
>ML825435.1:61641-71950 GCA_009831015.1 Picea engelmannii | reverse complement strand
TCTTGTGGAGGACCCCCCTTGGAAGAGATTGAGGTGGCACTACCTAATCTTGATGCTCACCTACTTGATCCTCTCCTCTAAGACTCTTGTTTATTCCCAGACATAGGTTTGGGTTTTCTATCTGAATCCATCATTAGAGTTACATCTATGGTATTTATCGGCACTCACCTCCCACCATTAAATTTGAATGGATGGGATTGTCTAGAAGACAATGGTTGTGGGGAAGTTGTTCCTAAAGAACTGACTGAGGACCCCGACCCTCACTCCTTTAATAGGAATAGGAAAAGAAAGAAGTTCATTAGGGATTTATCAAACTCTTCTAACCTCATACTAGGTGAGGACCTTTCAATGGCAGAAGTCTTGGAGCTTGCAGATAAATCTGTGGTAGGGAAAGTTTACGAGAGGCATTTTAGCAAGAAAACACTAAAAATCTGGGCACGCACTACCTAGGGTTCGGCCCAACCCAATCCTCCACAAATTCCTCACCTATCAAGGGGTTGGTTCCTCATCACTTTTTCCAGTGCATCTCAAGCAACCTGAGCCCTCACGAGTTTCTTGTCTATCAATCCCTCCCTTGTACTACTAAAGCTTTCAGATCCAACCTTTGATGTAGCGTGTGCGCAAGTGAATTCCTTTCTAATCTGAGTCCGCCTTCCTGGACTCTCACCCCATATTTGGTCAAATACGTTCTTTCAATCTATCAGGAATGCACTAGGAAACTACTTCGAAGAGGATTTTTCCTTCAAGGAGACGGGGAAGATGTCCCTAGCTCGCATCCTGGTTTCACTGAATATCAAAGGAGGGATTCGTAAGGAACTCAACATCACAGATTAGGGATGCACCAGGGTTCAAATCCTCAACTACAAGGTCATACCATTATGATGTTGTCACTGTCATTCACATAGGAATATACTCAAATATTTCCCATAGCCACTTTGAGGATGCCCCACTCACTCTCATCTCCACATGATGGAGAATCTACAGTAGAGGATTTCTCCCTCGTCATCGGCCTCTCCCTCCACCTCTTCTACAAACTCTAGCACTCAATGGATAGACCTACTTCGAGGGTATAACAACCAACAATGGGATTGGCTTCAGGACCATAATTATAGGATATTGGATGGTCCCCCCATCAGGACTAGGACTTAGCTCCACTTCGTCCAACAGGTATTTTACAGATGACATCCTTTGAATCCTTTCTAAATTTACATTACTCTATCCCTCTACGAGTACAAGACCCCTTGCAGGCCTTCAAATACCTCAAAATTGACAGCACTCCCACACTGATACCTTTCCACTCCACCCCCCCCAAAAGGTCATGCCCCTTCTCCTCCCCTCATAACCCTCCCTAGACTCCCTCTCCCTTCACTCACCCCCCTCTCCTGATCCCCCTCCTTCCACTTCGATTGAAGATCCCTGCTTTGAATCTTCAGAAGAACCCACCATACTCTTCCAACTTAGGAACAAAACTATACTTGGGCCCCCTGCAAAAGATCTGGGACTTGTCTTTGATCTAGATAATGTTACATCAAAAAGAGGGTGGGGTTGCACATCCTTGCTTTCCAAAGAAAAATACAGGGCATGCTTAGATATCGCTTCATTCAACCAACATTCTATTTTTGGGGCACTTAGTACAGTGTAATACCCTAGGAGAGTTTCCCCATGAAATTTCTCTCTCTCAACTATAGGGGTTTGGCAAGCCCCCACAAGAAATCCGCCTTGAAACGGTTGATCAACACTCAACAACCGGACATCATACTTCTTCAAGAAATGATGGCAGACTCCTCGGCTATCTTTGCTACCCTATCTTCCCTGCTTCTTGGTTGGCACTTTATGGGCATAGATGTTGTTGGAAGATCTGGAGGCCTAGCCATGGGGTGGCACACAAAATAAATCAAATTACTCAACGCATGGGCCCTCAATTCTTGTCTAGGAATTTATATTTTCATGGAAGGTCTGGGGAAAAATTCAGGATACTCGATTTCTACGGCCCCTATCTTGACAGAACCCCCTTCTAGGAATCACTTCTCAGTATCAAGATACTGAAGGTTGAGAACTTAATCTTGGGGGGTGGCCTCAATTTCTCAATAGGGGCAGTAGAAGTTTGGGTTCCCTTGGCACATCTGGATCAACTCACTTCTAGGATCTCTCATCTCTTGATGACTAATGGGTTGTTGGACATCGCACCCAAGAAACTAAACCCAACCTGGAAAAACATGTGTCCAGGGGAAGCAAGGGTGGCAAAGTGAATTGATCGCTTTCTTGTGGCTGAAGCATTAATGGAGTAAACCTTCCAATTAAGGAAATGGAATGGGGCGGAAGGCATATCAAATGATTCCCCAGTCTAGCTCACTTTGGAGGGTGGAACACACAAACCCCCTTCACCTTTTAAATTTAATGTCACTTGGCTCTTGAATGATATTTTTCAAGAGTTGGTACAGAAACACTGGAGACTTTTTGATCCCAGCCTAGGTACTCCTATGGGTGTATACTTTGCGGATAATCTTAAAAAAATCAAGTTGCTAACTATCCCCTGGGAAAAATAAAAAAGACAGAGGGAGGAAAAGGAATTACAAATCACAAAAGAACAAATCAAAGCTATATATCAGGAGGTAGATGGGGGTTTCCTCTCTGATTCATCCAAGGAAACGTGTTGGGATAGGGGCAAACCCAGGGTTCAATGCTTCAATAGTGCACCAACAAAACCTTAACTATCGACCCTTTCGGCAACACCCGCAAAGCAGGTGAAGTCTCACCCGTGGTAGAGGCATGGGTTGTTATAGGACTCAGGTGTATGTAACCAATATGGGACACATATATGTGATTGTACACTTCGCAAAGTACTTATAGATAACATGTATTATCTTATCAAATTTATTCACATCGCAGAATAGACCCTAAGAATAGATCAACGCAGTAATAATGAACAAATACACATCGCACTTAGCATCATAAGTTAGATCTAACACATCTAACGTAAATAAATCTCTAAGCATTCATAGATCTATCTATCATACATAACTATCTAGGCCCTAATAAGATTCACATCATAAACATCATAACACAAAGCAAACCATCAACACATGATATACGTGGTTCACCCTAGTGTGGGGCTGCGTCCACCAACTGATGCTTCTCCTTTATTAGGCTTCAATCTCTTACATTCATCTTCTCCTGTGAACTAAGCCACAGAACCAAGATTCACACCAAATAGGTGACCTACACACTAATAACCAAATCCACCTTCCCAAAATTAGGTCAAGGCACAAATCCAACTCTTCTCTCAGGCACGAAGCCTTACATACATGTTTTGTTGCACAAATCAACTCAGAACTACTTGCCTCTTGCACTTAACCAATTACATCCTCTTCACATAGCTACTTCTACCTTACAATATTTACTTATTTATAATTTTACATTCGCTTACAAAAATGCCTAATCACAGGTAAACCCATGGGCCAACATCCCATAAACCCTAATGAACCCCTTGTTGGGTCCACAAAACAAGTGATATCCCATGATCTCAGCTTCCCCTGGGCGCTTCATCTTCGACCAGTCTATCGAAGTCCAAAAAGTGGTCAAACCTGACTAATGTTTCCTCAAAACTTGGTCGAGGGCCAACAGGCCCCCAACACTCACTTGTGACTCATCTCAAGTCACTTAGATCTGGGCAGCGCTACCTCAAAGGCCTCGAGCTTAGCTCGATCTTCCTTGACTTGTTGCTTCGCATGAGCCTCCTGCTTAGTGAACTCCTCTATCATCTGCATTGTAACAGGCCCTTCCAGGCGTTGTGCCACTGTCACAACCACTTGGTCCAGTTGTGAACCTTGTCCTTCGATCTCTTCAAACACCGTGAAGGCTTCCTCCAGCACCGGTTATAGTCTCTATGTGACTTCCATTACTCTGCCCTGGATGATAGTAATCTGGTGTTGGGCCACGCACTGTTCTTATGATCTCTTCATCCTATCGACTGTCATGAGTTCCTTTATCTACACTTGAACTGTCATCGCATGTTGTTATGCCTCCTATAGTTTTGCTTCCAACTTCCTAAGCTCTGGATCTTTCGTGAGGCATTCGTAGGTATGCACTCTTTTGTCACTCATTTGCTTGCATTTTGAGGTGAGGGATTTGATATTTTCGACCTCCCTCTGATAGTGCACTTCTTGCAGAGTGTTTCATACTTCTTGAAGCTCCAACTCCATTACCCTTGCTTGAAGCTACTAGATGGCCTCAATGAGCTTCATTACTTGAACTTCGACTGCCTCATTTTCCTCCTGTGCCAAGCCTGACATAGAGCAAAGTGTTCTGCTCATTACTTCTTTGACTGTAGTCTGCTCTGCGAAAAGCTAGTCCTTTTCCCTTTGTATATTCACCTTGTCTTCCTCAAGCATCGCCTAGAACTCATCTTTTTTGTTTTATACACGGTTACATAGTACTGTGCAACTCATAGTTTCTCTAAGATCTCTTGTTTCTCTTTCTTAAGGGATTTTGTAGCCTTCTCCTTCTCTTATTGGATGCATTTAAGATGAGCCTTTGTTCTATCTGCTAGTATTCGAAGATGGGTTGGTTCGTCCCCCAACTCTGCAGTCTCTGATGAGGAAGGCGCAGTAGGTACTGCACGACTCAATTGAATGGTTTGTTGAATTTCCTTCAATTCCCTCTCTACTCTTATATGCATCTCTTCTTTCTTCATGCCATATCTCTGTAAGAGGTCTTTGGATGCATCCTCCATCACTCTGCATACTAGACTAATTTCATCCTCCGTGAGTGTGACCTCCATCTAGGGCTTGCTGGCACGGGTATTCTTTCTTGTTGAATGTTTCTGCGGAGAAACCTTCCTATTCTTTGATGTTTTTTTCTCGGTAGGGGAATCCTTCGGTGGTGTAGCTTCACCTTCTCCTTCTTTTTCTCCTTCTTCCCCTCTTCCTTCTTGATTTACTTCGTCTCCTCCTCCTCTTGTGGGTGAGCCAGGTCCACTTTCTTCTGAGAAATTTTTCTCCTCATCAATCTATACATCTTGGACTTCCTCCTTTTTCTTTTTCTTCTTCACACTTGTCTGTCCTACATGCTCAAACCAGGTGACCAAGGGGATTCCTATGATGTCAGGGTCGGAGAGTTCTGCATCATTGACTGGTCCAAGGAACTCTTCCAGCCACTCCTTCATGATCTGTTCCATGTCTTTATCGGTCAGTTTATATTAGCACTGTAACTCTTCCTTGCTCTCATCCTTGCACACAGTGACATAAGTAAAATGTGGATCTATGTGGAACTTGGCTAGTGGTCGGTACTGGTGCAAGGTGTGTGGTGTCATGCATGGGAACAACTCAATAGCAACCTTCAGTTGTTGATAGTAGGCATGGAACATTGTGTTCAACTTCCATTTCTTCAACATATCATTTGTATACCATAAGGTGGAGAACCTCGTGGCCAACATCTCTGATGGTTCAATCTCTAGGAAGCTATGTCCTTCTAGCATTTTCCAAGCAACAAATGCAATCAGCATGAGTGGCTAGTTGAAGTGGAACTCATATCATTGATCCTACACTTCGCAATAGTATTTCTCGAGCTCATTGATGAGCTAGATTTCCCAATTCATATGCATCTCCTCCACGCATTTCCCTACAAGGTCCACCACAAACCCGGTAATCTGTGTGGGGTAGTTATTTCTGACAAGCTTTCCATATATGAGTTGGAAATCTAGGCCCGCAGCTCCATCTTGGATAGAGGCTACCTTGTAGCCTCACTTTCCCTTCTCAACTTCATCATATGCCTCCTTAATGTGTTGTGCCAGGGAGCGGTCTGAGATCTTCCCTGGGTAGAACTGTTGAGGGTCGGGTCCCTGCATGCTCAGTCCCGTGATCTGGTGGATCAGCCTTAGATCCACAGTAATGTGCCTGTCGAGCCACAGGTCTCCTCCATGATATCATGACAAGAGGATTTTAATGCAAGCATTAACCTCCTTATGTCGGCCAAAATGGGGGATATTCATCATGTTGAGTATTGTGGAGTGTGTGAGCTCCTTTATCCAAGGCTGGGATACTCTGTGAGGCTTCTTCTGAGTCATCTTCATCAAGTATCTATGAGGTGTGAGCATCACGTAGTTCTTTCTGTAACCAAGGTTGAAATTGATGTTCTTCGGGGATGGGATTTGTCCCAACTGGCTTCCAGCTACGCGTATCCCCTTCGGGATGTACACAGTGATCAAAATGTACTTGAAGTCCGATGGAATGTTGTCATGGTTAACCACGCCAGCTAAAGGTGGGATATAATCTGGTAATACCGACGGGATCTTCTTCGCATTAACCAGATCGTCGCGATGCTTACTTTTCTTCTCAGTAGCGGGGTTGACACGGCCCGAATGACATCCAGTCGAGGGGGAAGCCTGCAGTACCCTGGTCGATGATGCCTGTATTCCTTCAGACATCTCTTTATCATCCATAAAATTCTTCAGAACCTTTTCGACGGACTTCTCTAGCTCAGTGCACTCGATCAAAATTCTCATTGTTAACAAATAGGTCGAGGTAGGTGAATGGATGGCGGGGGAAAAAAATGGAAAATGATGTCTGTTATCATAGCTAGACACACACAATCAATTCATTGATAGCTCAGATAATTATGGGTAGAAAAATGTAGTCTCAGCTTAGCATCCAATGGGTTAAATAAGAGAGCATCATAACGGATTCCTCGAACAGACAGGAATGCCTCCATCAATTTGAATCCATCCATTATGGCATGGTCTCAACATCCAACGGTGATCTATCCATCTATAAATTTGTTTCCTAGCCATTTGAGGCATCGTTCTAACGGTCGGGCACCTCCAATGGTCATATAACTTCATCGGGGCGAAGTCCCATTCTACGTGGTTCTGTTGTTTCGGTGAGGTTCAGAGCCTGCAAGCCTTCCTCCTGTAAAGTCTTATCTGTAACTTCTTGTAGCTTTTCTAACCTGGCTTTCTTCTTCCTGAGCTTCCTTGCCTTCTTTCTTGTGATCTAAGTCTCTTTAACTATTTCTGTATTTCTCTTTCCATTCTTACTCTTATCTTCTCCTAGCATAGTAGCTTCGCGCTGATGATGTTCTCTCGTAGGGTTCAAAGGTAATACCTTTTTTCTTATTAAATCCAGGGTGGGTATTATTCTATATTGCATGGATAGGTCCTTCAAACCTTCTTGTGTTCTTTCAACCTTGACAACTAATTCTCTTGCCTTATGTTGCTTTGACTCAACCTCTAGTTCTTCTATCAGTCGATCTATTTTTCTAGCTATGAAATCCCTTAGTTATTGCTTTTTATTTTTTGTAGCTTCTTCCTCTGCTTTCCTTTTGATCTGATCCTTCTCAATCCAAGTCTTTCCTAACAAAAGTGGAAAAGGGGCGTTGTTCTCAATAAACCTAATAAATTCAAATTTCTCTTCAGTCGATGTTCCATGGTGATAAAAAGTACATTAGTAACTCTTCCACATAGGGTTATCATATTTCCTTTGAAAAATCATATCCTTCCCAATGACGGTACCACAATAGGCTTCCCCAAAATTTCCCAAGTGATTTCTGTCATAATATTCACTTGTGTTTCCTCATCCAAGACATAGTCTATGTCGAAGTCTCCTATTCTTATACTTATGCATTGTTTTTCCTTCAAGATCTATGGTAAACTGACATCTTTGTGATCATTCATTGATTCTTTTAATTGTACTAATGTAATTTAAACTTTCTTTGATCCTTCTAACATGCTCTTATTCTCTTGATTCATGTTCATTTGTTCAGCTTTAGCAATCATCCTTGGGAAATCCTCAACCTCATGACCAATAAGTTTACAACAAAGACAAATAGGACCTATACCAGGGCATTCCTTAGCAATATTTCCCAATCTTCTATAGTTATAACATAGGGTTAATCCTCTCTTCCTCTTGTACTGCGCACTAGGATCAAAGTGTTGGACCTGCAAAAAATTCTTTCTAGGTTCCTGCATCCAATTATTAGTCCAAAAATTGTTTCTATGCATAGGAATAAAATATATTTATCTATTTCTATCAGATTTATTCAGATCAACTATTTCTTCTAATTGTACCCTAGCTTTCAAACTAGGACAAAATCTATCAAAGATACCTAGATTCATGCTTTCGAAACAAAAATTTCCACTTATCTTACTCTTATCAAGGCACAAAGTGTTACCTCTTTCAAGACCTTACCTCTTTTCTTCAGATCGAATTTATTTTTACCACAGAGCTTCTCAAGTCAAGTAGAATACTGCGCACTATAGCAGCAGATCTATGCACAGAGCTTCCCTTATCTTTACTTCAGTTCCCATCAATCACAGTTTTAGGTCCCGACAACGGAACCATTTTTTGGCACAGGGGTAGACCCAGGGTTCAACGCTTCAACAACACACCAATAAAACACTAACTACCGGCCCTTTTGGAAACACCCACAAAGCAGGTGAAGTCTTACCCGAGGTAGAGGTAGGAGGGGTTACAGGACTCATATTTCTGTAACCAAGTTGGGACACAGATCTGTAATTGTACACTTCACAAAGTACTTAGAGATAACATGTATTAGCTTATCAACTTTATTCACATCGCATAACAAACCCTAAGAATAGATCAGTGCAGTAATAATGACCAAATACACATTGCACTTAGCATCATAAGTTAGATCTAACACATCTAACATAAATAAATCTCCAAGCATTCATAGATCTATCTATCATACATAATTATCCAGGACCTAAGAATATTCACAGCATAAACATCATAACAGAAATAAAACCATCAACACATGATATACATCATTCGCCCCAGTGTGGGGCTACATCCACCAACTGTTGCTTCTTCTTTATTAGGCTTCAATCTCTTACATTTTTCTGCTCCTGTGCACTAATCCATAGAGCCAAACTTCACACTAGACAGGTGACCTATGCACTAAGCACCAGATCCACCTTCCCAAAATCAGGTCAAGGCACAGATCCAACTCCTCTCTCATGCATCGAGCCTTACATACATGTTTTGTTGCACAGATCAACTCATCACTACTTGCCTCTTTCACTTAGCCAATTACATCCGCTTCACATAGCTACTTCTACCTTACAATATTTACTTATTTATACTTTTACATTCGTTTACAAAAATTCCTAATCATGGGTAAACCCATGGGCTAACATCCCATAAACCCTAATGAACCCCTTGTTGGGTCCACAAAACAAGTGAGATCTCACGATCTCAGCTCCTTCTGGGCGCTCCATCTTCAACCAGCCTGTCGAAGTCCACAAAGTGGTCAAACCTAACCAATGTTTTTTAAAAACTTGGTCGAGGTCCAACAACACCCTAAAATACCTGGAATCACGGTGTAAAAAAATCCTATCTAATCAAGAAGCAACCTAGAGACTAAAAAGTAGGGTGATTTGGCTATAACAAGGGGATGAAAATACAAAATTATTCCATGCATTTGCAAAGGGCCGCAAAGGTACAAACACTTTTTGGGATATGAAGGATCAGAAAGGAAGAATTGTTTCAACCTTCTCAGGGCTGGTGGAGATGGGAAAAATCACTTCAAAACCCTTCACAAAGCGGATCAGAGGGTAAACATTGTTGATATAGTTCGGTTGGTGTTGACAATAAAAATCACAATCAGGAATTTCGCCCACCAAGTATTTCTAAAGACTATTATTTAAACTATGCTAATAAGATATAATACTAGTAGGTGGGACCCCCTTGTATTCTGGAGGCTCGGAGATAGACATATCACACTTTTTATTTTGTTGTTTCAATACTACTTACAGGGTCTTATATGGTTGATGATGCAGTCTTGGCTTCATTTTTTGGCATAATGACAGGTGGATGATGCATTTTATGGATGTTCTGTTATTAGAAGCTTAACTTTATGTTATAAATGGCATCTATATTACTGTTGTTACATTTGATTATGTCACCATGATTATTTCCTAGCTACACCTGCATACAACATATGTTAGTAACAACATAAAACAAAAGAAATGGGAAAGAGAGTTATAAAAAAATCCAAAAGAAAGGGCCTATACTATGCTATGTTAGAAGTTATGTGCAAAAATAAATGAAACAAGTTAGTATTAATCCTAACTACAAATGGTTAGTGGCTATGCAACTTGAAATTGAGTTATATTGGGCACATTTGATATATGTTATAGTTTGGTTTTGGAAATGGTTAATATCAATTTTGGGTGGTGCATTTGGCAAGCAATATGGTCGCAAGTTTCAATGGTTGGAATTAATGGCATAGTTAATGTATTGGTGGTTGTTGGTTGTCGTGTACTTCGAAATTGAATGAAGAAGAAGATGGAAGC
>ML825435.1:50645-61541 GCA_009831015.1 Picea engelmannii | reverse complement strand
AGACCCTAAGAATAGATCAACGCAGTAATAATGAACAAATACACATCGCACTTAGCATCATAAGTTAGATCTAACACATCTAACGTAAATAAATCTCTAAGCATTCATAGATCTATCTATCATACATAACTATCTAGGCCCTAATAAGATTCACATCATAAACATCATAACACAAAGCAAACCATCAACACATGATATACGTGGTTCACCCTAGTGTGGGGCTGCGTCCACCAACTGATGCTTCTCCTTTATTAGGCTTCAATCTCTTACATTCATCTTCTCCTGTGAACTAAGCCACAGAACCAAGATTCACACCAAATAGGTGACCTACACACTAATAACCAAATCCACCTTCCCAAAATTAGGTCAAGGCACAAATCCAACTCTTCTCTCAGGCACGAAGCCTTACATACATGTTTTGTTGCACAAATCAACTCAGAACTACTTGCCTCTTGCACTTAACCAATTACATCCTCTTCACATAGCTACTTCTACCTTACAATATTTACTTATTTATAATTTTACATTCGCTTACAAAAATGCCTAATCACAGGTAAACCCATGGGCCAACATCCCATAAACCCTAATGAACCCCTTGTTGGGTCCACAAAACAAGTGATATCCCATGATCTCAGCTTCCCCTGGGCGCTTCATCTTCGACCAGTCTATCGAAGTCCAAAAAGTGGTCAAACCTGACTAATGTTTCCTCAAAACTTGGTCGAGGGCCAACAGGCCCCCAACACTCACTTGTGACTCATCTCAAGTCACTTAGATCTGGGCAGCGCTACCTCAAAGGCCTCGAGCTTAGCTCGATCTTCCTTGACTTGTTGCTTCGCATGAGCCTCCTGCTTAGTGAACTCCTCTATCATCTGCATTGTAACAGGCCCTTCCAGGCGTTGTGCCACTGTCACAACCACTTGGTCCAGTTGTGAACCTTGTCCTTCGATCTCTTCAAACACCGTGAAGGCTTCCTCCAGCACCGGTTATAGTCTCTATGTGACTTCCATTACTCTGCCCTGGATGATAGTAATCTGGTGTTGGGCCACGCACTGTTCTTATGATCTCTTCATCCTATCGACTGTCATGAGTTCCTTTATCTACACTTGAACTGTCATCGCATGTTGTTATGCCTCCTATAGTTTTGCTTCCAACTTCCTAAGCTCTGGATCTTTCGTGAGGCATTCGTAGGTATGCACTCTTTTGTCACTCATTTGCTTGCATTTTGAGGTGAGGGATTTGATATTTTCGACCTCCCTCTGATAGTGCACTTCTTGCAGAGTGTTTCATACTTCTTGAAGCTCCAACTCCATTACCCTTGCTTGAAGCTACTAGATGGCCTCAATGAGCTTCATTACTTGAACTTCGACTGCCTCATTTTCCTCCTGTGCCAAGCCTGACATAGAGCAAAGTGTTCTGCTCATTACTTCTTTGACTGTAGTCTGCTCTGCGAAAAGCTAGTCCTTTTCCCTTTGTATATTCACCTTGTCTTCCTCAAGCATCGCCTAGAACTCATCTTTTTTGTTTTATACACGGTTACATAGTACTGTGCAACTCATAGTTTCTCTAAGATCTCTTGTTTCTCTTTCTTAAGGGATTTTGTAGCCTTCTCCTTCTCTTATTGGATGCATTTAAGATGAGCCTTTGTTCTATCTGCTAGTATTCGAAGATGGGTTGGTTCGTCCCCCAACTCTGCAGTCTCTGATGAGGAAGGCGCAGTAGGTACTGCACGACTCAATTGAATGGTTTGTTGAATTTCCTTCAATTCCCTCTCTACTCTTATATGCATCTCTTCTTTCTTCATGCCATATCTCTGTAAGAGGTCTTTGGATGCATCCTCCATCACTCTGCATACTAGACTAATTTCATCCTCCGTGAGTGTGACCTCCATCTAGGGCTTGCTGGCACGGGTATTCTTTCTTGTTGAATGTTTCTGCGGAGAAACCTTCCTATTCTTTGATGTTTTTTTCTCGGTAGGGGAATCCTTCGGTGGTGTAGCTTCACCTTCTCCTTCTTTTTCTCCTTCTTCCCCTCTTCCTTCTTGATTTACTTCGTCTCCTCCTCCTCTTGTGGGTGAGCCAGGTCCACTTTCTTCTGAGAAATTTTTCTCCTCATCAATCTATACATCTTGGACTTCCTCCTTTTTCTTTTTCTTCTTCACACTTGTCTGTCCTACATGCTCAAACCAGGTGACCAAGGGGATTCCTATGATGTCAGGGTCGGAGAGTTCTGCATCATTGACTGGTCCAAGGAACTCTTCCAGCCACTCCTTCATGATCTGTTCCATGTCTTTATCGGTCAGTTTATATTAGCACTGTAACTCTTCCTTGCTCTCATCCTTGCACACAGTGACATAAGTAAAATGTGGATCTATGTGGAACTTGGCTAGTGGTCGGTACTGGTGCAAGGTGTGTGGTGTCATGCATGGGAACAACTCAATAGCAACCTTCAGTTGTTGATAGTAGGCATGGAACATTGTGTTCAACTTCCATTTCTTCAACATATCATTTGTATACCATAAGGTGGAGAACCTCGTGGCCAACATCTCTGATGGTTCAATCTCTAGGAAGCTATGTCCTTCTAGCATTTTCCAAGCAACAAATGCAATCAGCATGAGTGGCTAGTTGAAGTGGAACTCATATCATTGATCCTACACTTCGCAATAGTATTTCTCGAGCTCATTGATGAGCTAGATTTCCCAATTCATATGCATCTCCTCCACGCATTTCCCTACAAGGTCCACCACAAACCCGGTAATCTGTGTGGGGTAGTTATTTCTGACAAGCTTTCCATATATGAGTTGGAAATCTAGGCCCGCAGCTCCATCTTGGATAGAGGCTACCTTGTAGCCTCACTTTCCCTTCTCAACTTCATCATATGCCTCCTTAATGTGTTGTGCCAGGGAGCGGTCTGAGATCTTCCCTGGGTAGAACTGTTGAGGGTCGGGTCCCTGCATGCTCAGTCCCGTGATCTGGTGGATCAGCCTTAGATCCACAGTAATGTGCCTGTCGAGCCACAGGTCTCCTCCATGATATCATGACAAGAGGATTTTAATGCAAGCATTAACCTCCTTATGTCGGCCAAAATGGGGGATATTCATCATGTTGAGTATTGTGGAGTGTGTGAGCTCCTTTATCCAAGGCTGGGATACTCTGTGAGGCTTCTTCTGAGTCATCTTCATCAAGTATCTATGAGGTGTGAGCATCACGTAGTTCTTTCTGTAACCAAGGTTGAAATTGATGTTCTTCGGGGATGGGATTTGTCCCAACTGGCTTCCAGCTACGCGTATCCCCTTCGGGATGTACACAGTGATCAAAATGTACTTGAAGTCCGATGGAATGTTGTCATGGTTAACCACGCCAGCTAAAGGTGGGATATAATCTGGTAATACCGACGGGATCTTCTTCGCATTAACCAGATCGTCGCGATGCTTACTTTTCTTCTCAGTAGCGGGGTTGACACGGCCCGAATGACATCCAGTCGAGGGGGAAGCCTGCAGTACCCTGGTCGATGATGCCTGTATTCCTTCAGACATCTCTTTATCATCCATAAAATTCTTCAGAACCTTTTCGACGGACTTCTCTAGCTCAGTGCACTCGATCAAAATTCTCATTGTTAACAAATAGGTCGAGGTAGGTGAATGGATGGCGGGGGAAAAAAATGGAAAATGATGTCTGTTATCATAGCTAGACACACACAATCAATTCATTGATAGCTCAGATAATTATGGGTAGAAAAATGTAGTCTCAGCTTAGCATCCAATGGGTTAAATAAGAGAGCATCATAACGGATTCCTCGAACAGACAGGAATGCCTCCATCAATTTGAATCCATCCATTATGGCATGGTCTCAACATCCAACGGTGATCTATCCATCTATAAATTTGTTTCCTAGCCATTTGAGGCATCGTTCTAACGGTCGGGCACCTCCAATGGTCATATAACTTCATCGGGGCGAAGTCCCATTCTACGTGGTTCTGTTGTTTCGGTGAGGTTCAGAGCCTGCAAGCCTTCCTCCTGTAAAGTCTTATCTGTAACTTCTTGTAGCTTTTCTAACCTGGCTTTCTTCTTCCTGAGCTTCCTTGCCTTCTTTCTTGTGATCTAAGTCTCTTTAACTATTTCTGTATTTCTCTTTCCATTCTTACTCTTATCTTCTCCTAGCATAGTAGCTTCGCGCTGATGATGTTCTCTCGTAGGGTTCAAAGGTAATACCTTTTTTCTTATTAAATCCAGGGTGGGTATTATTCTATATTGCATGGATAGGTCCTTCAAACCTTCTTGTGTTCTTTCAACCTTGACAACTAATTCTCTTGCCTTATGTTGCTTTGACTCAACCTCTAGTTCTTCTATCAGTCGATCTATTTTTCTAGCTATGAAATCCCTTAGTTATTGCTTTTTATTTTTTGTAGCTTCTTCCTCTGCTTTCCTTTTGATCTGATCCTTCTCAATCCAAGTCTTTCCTAACAAAAGTGGAAAAGGGGCGTTGTTCTCAATAAACCTAATAAATTCAAATTTCTCTTCAGTCGATGTTCCATGGTGATAAAAAGTACATTAGTAACTCTTCCACATAGGGTTATCATATTTCCTTTGAAAAATCATATCCTTCCCAATGACGGTACCACAATAGGCTTCCCCAAAATTTCCCAAGTGATTTCTGTCATAATATTCACTTGTGTTTCCTCATCCAAGACATAGTCTATGTCGAAGTCTCCTATTCTTATACTTATGCATTGTTTTTCCTTCAAGATCTATGGTAAACTGACATCTTTGTGATCATTCATTGATTCTTTTAATTGTACTAATGTAATTTAAACTTTCTTTGATCCTTCTAACATGCTCTTATTCTCTTGATTCATGTTCATTTGTTCAGCTTTAGCAATCATCCTTGGGAAATCCTCAACCTCATGACCAATAAGTTTACAACAAAGACAAATAGGACCTATACCAGGGCATTCCTTAGCAATATTTCCCAATCTTCTATAGTTATAACATAGGGTTAATCCTCTCTTCCTCTTGTACTGCGCACTAGGATCAAAGTGTTGGACCTGCAAAAAATTCTTTCTAGGTTCCTGCATCCAATTATTAGTCCAAAAATTGTTTCTATGCATAGGAATAAAATATATTTATCTATTTCTATCAGATTTATTCAGATCAACTATTTCTTCTAATTGTACCCTAGCTTTCAAACTAGGACAAAATCTATCAAAGATACCTAGATTCATGCTTTCGAAACAAAAATTTCCACTTATCTTACTCTTATCAAGGCACAAAGTGTTACCTCTTTCAAGACCTTACCTCTTTTCTTCAGATCGAATTTATTTTTACCACAGAGCTTCTCAAGTCAAGTAGAATACTGCGCACTATAGCAGCAGATCTATGCACAGAGCTTCCCTTATCTTTACTTCAGTTCCCATCAATCACAGTTTTAGGTCCCGACAACGGAACCATTTTTTGGCACAGGGGTAGACCCAGGGTTCAACGCTTCAACAACACACCAATAAAACACTAACTACCGGCCCTTTTGGAAACACCCACAAAGCAGGTGAAGTCTTACCCGAGGTAGAGGTAGGAGGGGTTACAGGACTCATATTTCTGTAACCAAGTTGGGACACAGATCTGTAATTGTACACTTCACAAAGTACTTAGAGATAACATGTATTAGCTTATCAACTTTATTCACATCGCATAACAAACCCTAAGAATAGATCAGTGCAGTAATAATGACCAAATACACATTGCACTTAGCATCATAAGTTAGATCTAACACATCTAACATAAATAAATCTCCAAGCATTCATAGATCTATCTATCATACATAATTATCCAGGACCTAAGAATATTCACAGCATAAACATCATAACAGAAATAAAACCATCAACACATGATATACATCATTCGCCCCAGTGTGGGGCTACATCCACCAACTGTTGCTTCTTCTTTATTAGGCTTCAATCTCTTACATTTTTCTGCTCCTGTGCACTAATCCATAGAGCCAAACTTCACACTAGACAGGTGACCTATGCACTAAGCACCAGATCCACCTTCCCAAAATCAGGTCAAGGCACAGATCCAACTCCTCTCTCATGCATCGAGCCTTACATACATGTTTTGTTGCACAGATCAACTCATCACTACTTGCCTCTTTCACTTAGCCAATTACATCCGCTTCACATAGCTACTTCTACCTTACAATATTTACTTATTTATACTTTTACATTCGTTTACAAAAATTCCTAATCATGGGTAAACCCATGGGCTAACATCCCATAAACCCTAATGAACCCCTTGTTGGGTCCACAAAACAAGTGAGATCTCACGATCTCAGCTCCTTCTGGGCGCTCCATCTTCAACCAGCCTGTCGAAGTCCACAAAGTGGTCAAACCTAACCAATGTTTTTTAAAAACTTGGTCGAGGTCCAACAACACCCTAAAATACCTGGAATCACGGTGTAAAAAAATCCTATCTAATCAAGAAGCAACCTAGAGACTAAAAAGTAGGGTGATTTGGCTATAACAAGGGGATGAAAATACAAAATTATTCCATGCATTTGCAAAGGGCCGCAAAGGTACAAACACTTTTTGGGATATGAAGGATCAGAAAGGAAGAATTGTTTCAACCTTCTCAGGGCTGGTGGAGATGGGAAAAATCACTTCAAAACCCTTCACAAAGCGGATCAGAGGGTAAACATTGTTGATATAGTTCGGTTGGTGTTGACAATAAAAATCACAATCAGGAATTTCGCCCACCAAGTATTTCTAAAGACTATTATTTAAACTATGCTAATAAGATATAATACTAGTAGGTGGGACCCCCTTGTATTCTGGAGGCTCGGAGATAGACATATCACACTTTTTATTTTGTTGTTTCAATACTACTTACAGGGTCTTATATGGTTGATGATGCAGTCTTGGCTTCATTTTTTGGCATAATGACAGGTGGATGATGCATTTTATGGATGTTCTGTTATTAGAAGCTTAACTTTATGTTATAAATGGCATCTATATTACTGTTGTTACATTTGATTATGTCACCATGATTATTTCCTAGCTACACCTGCATACAACATATGTTAGTAACAACATAAAACAAAAGAAATGGGAAAGAGAGTTATAAAAAAATCCAAAAGAAAGGGCCTATACTATGCTATGTTAGAAGTTATGTGCAAAAATAAATGAAACAAGTTAGTATTAATCCTAACTACAAATGGTTAGTGGCTATGCAACTTGAAATTGAGTTATATTGGGCACATTTGATATATGTTATAGTTTGGTTTTGGAAATGGTTAATATCAATTTTGGGTGGTGCATTTGGCAAGCAATATGGTCGCAAGTTTCAATGGTTGGAATTAATGGCATAGTTAATGTATTGGTGGTTGTTGGTTGTCGTGTACTTCGAAATTGAATGAAGAAGAAGATGGAAGCGACGTGCAGTAAATGCACATCAGTCCATACTTACCCCATCGGGCTGCCACCCTAATATGGTTATTGTTTCATTTGGCTTTTTTGGTGGTTAATCTCTGAGATCCAATCTTGGAAGGAACTGCTCGACCATCTCGCCCTTTTAAAAGCTATTGGTTACATGTATGGTTATTTTCTCCCATCCATGAATTTATCTCTGTGTAGGAATGAACGATGGCTCTGTGATGCATTGGTTTGTGTTTTCCTGAGATTGGAAATTGTGTAAATGAGTGGGTTTTCTCTCTATAACGATTATGTGTTTATTTGTTTTGCAAGTAAAAGGATTGGTTGGTTGAATTTTGCATTCGTTGGTTGTTCTGTGTGGTGAAAACCTTGATGGCTCTTTGTTGTTTTAAGTGGTTATGGGTATTTTGTTGGAGGGTTTCGCTCTATTCAGCCTTGTTGGCCACTTCCTTACAGTTATGGGTAACCATGTCTAGTTGTATTCGGATTTCTATGGGTTGTTGTGTATTTTTTCGAACTACCTTTTGGTCACTATGTATTTTCAAGAGCCATGGTCATGGGTTATCCACCTGGTCATGGGATTTATTTATGTGGTATTGGCATCAACGTATCTCAGAAGTTGGTTATAGGATGGTCATTTCACCAAGATGTATGATTATGGTTGTTGGTTATGCCTTGGGTCTATATTCCCATTGGCATTGTTATATATTGGTTTATCTCATGAGAAATGCATGAGGGTAATGCCTTTGTGTGTTCTGGGTACTCATTATTGTCAAATGGGCATTCGTTGCTCCTATGCATTTCTGTCCTACCCTACCCGTCATTGAATTGTTGCACCATTGCATAGACTGGGAGTTATAAGCATCCATGTTCTTATATCTAAAGGCCTCTGCCTATTGGTTG
Organism: Picea engelmannii; assembly: GCA_009831015.1. Taxonomy (NCBI): domain Eukaryota; kingdom Viridiplantae; phylum Streptophyta; class Pinopsida; order Pinales; family Pinaceae; genus Picea; species Picea engelmannii. The sequence continues at coordinate 53,221 of ML825435.1, read as the reverse complement.
ATATGTCGAAGAACCTCTAGTCTCTCAGGGCTATTGGTGACCAAGAAAACTCTTAATTTCTTCCTTTTGTTTGTTGTTTACAGAGCCCGATTTTAATCGTTCCCAAATGTTCTTACTCTTGATGATCATCTTGTGATTATCATAGATTGGTGGAGTAGTCATGACAGTTTCTTTGATTATTATCTCGTCTCTGTTTGATTCAGTTGTTGGGAAGTTGTGATCAGGGATAAGAAATGATATACAGTTAAGGCGTTGCCTCTTTTTCTTTATGACAGTTTCTTGGAAAAGCTAGCTCATTTTTATTTGATTAAATTGATTTATTGGGAATTAGTGGTAATGTACAGTTAGAGGGCTGCCTCTTTTCACTATGATTTGGATCATTGTCGATTTCAAGTTGGTGATTGTGTGTGTTTCATTAGTTCTGATCGGGATCGTGGAAAATTGTGGAAAATGATGATTTTGATTTCCTTATTTCACTGTGTATGTATTATGGAGGCATCGTGCATGTTTTATTTTAATTACACCATCAGGGATGAAGCGATGTTATGTATTATGGTTTTATTGTAACGTTTTATTGGTTGGTATAATGAAAAGGCATGAAATCGGGTGAGTTTTAAAGGTCTGTTCAATCTGGAAGAAGGACCTGTGTCTATGTTTGATTTGGGAAATTGTGAATTATGTACAATGGTTGATATTTTATGTTAAGAACCAAATATCAATATAGCATAGAAAAACCTTAGAATAAGTACTCAACGCCTTGAAAAAGAGATAATTTCATATAATAATCCTCTTCGAGGGGGAAACCTCCTTTTACCCCACATAAATGTTCAAGTACAAGATGATTCCAAATGAAAATGTCTCCTTGGTATATATAGGAGACTAGGAGGTATAATTACAACTAATGGAATAAATCCGACATAAATAAAATAACATTGCTAATGTAATATGCCCCAATTAATGGGTAATGAGCCAATATTAGGGCTTAACATGCCCCTCCCCTTGAGACAAGTGTTGTCTACAATGCTTGAGTAACTCTGGATGCTTTTGTATAAAATACTCATCCTCCCAAGTGGAATCTTCAGCTGACAGTTTCCTCCATTTAATGAGATACTCTGAAATGGATTTATTCCTCAGCTGGTGAATTCTTGTGTCAGTGATGGATTTAGGCTCCAATATGGTTTTTCCTTCCTTGTCAAGTTCTAGAAATATAGTTTGAATTGGGATCTTGTCGCCTATAACCTTCTTTAAGCATGAAACATGGAAAACTGGGTGTACTCATGAAGATGCAGGCAACTCAAATTTGTATTCCATAGTACCAATCTTTTGCAACACCTTATAAGGGCCATAGTGCTTTGGTGATAATTTATTATCCTTCTTGGCTTGCTTGAGGGACATCTGTTTGTATGGTTGTAGTCTTAAAAACACCCAATCCCCTACTTCAAAACTTCTTTCACTACGATGTTGATTTGCTCGTTGTTTCATGCGATTTTGTGCCATGGTTAGGCTTTCCTTTAAGATTTGGAGAACTTGTTGTTAATGCTCGATGTGATCTTCCACTGCTTGAACCTTAGGTTTTTATTTTAGAGAAGAAGTGATGGAAGGAGGGTGGTATCCATAGACTGCCATAAATGGTGTCATTTTTTTTGCAGTATGAAAGGAAGTGTTATACCACCATTCTACCAAGGGTAACCATTTGAACCATTGTGTATGTTTATCAAAGACAAAGAAATGAAGGTAGCCTTCCAGACATTTGTTCACTATCTCAGTTTGTCCATCAGATTGAGGAATATAGGATGAGCTATGAACCAATTGAGTACCCAAAAAAGAAAATAATTATGTCCAAAAATGTCCAATGAAGATGGGATCTCTATCACTTACAATAATCTTTGGGCTGCCATGTAGATTTTGAATTGTCTCCATGAATGTGGTGGCAACTGTTCTAGATTTGAAGGGATGAGAGAGTGCACAAAAGTGTGTGTACTTGGTCAGTCTATCAACAATCACCATGATGACACTCTTTCCTTCAGACTTCGGTAAACCTGTGATGAAATCCATGGAAACCTCCTCCCAATGCTGACTTGGGATGGCTAATGGTTGTAAACGACCTGGGGTCTTAATTGTTTCCACCTTATTTTTTTGGAAAACCAAACATTCTGCCACAAACCTTTGAACATCAGTTTTAAGGATATCCCCAAAAAAATCCTTCTTGACTCTATGGTAGGTTTTCAAAAATCCTGAGTGCCCTCCTACTGGAGAGGTGTGCAATTCCAATAGTACCTTTTGTTTGATTTGGGAGTTCTTACATAAATATAAGCGATCTTTGTACCATAGTCAATCATTTTTTCATCTATATGTATCTGATGCACTGGAATCCTGTTGCAACCTTTGAATGAGAGTCTACACTTTTTCATCATTCTTCCATTCATCCCTTGATTCTATTATCCAATTGGGTTGGATGATCGAGATAGCATAGAGAAATGCCTCAACATCTTCATCCTTTCTTGAGAGTGCATCTACCACAACATTTTTCTTCCCCTTTTTATAGATGATTTCAAAATCATAACCCAATATCTTGG
>ML825435.1:0-27726 GCA_009831015.1 Picea engelmannii | reverse complement strand
ATTCGACATGAAGGATCTTGGTGCTTCAAATTTCATTTTGGGCATGGAAATTAAAAGAGATCGAAAAAAGAGGAAACTCTGGTTAAATCAGAGAAAATATGTCGAGACAATATTGCAAAGGTTTAATATGCAGGAATGTAAACTGGTCAAGGTTCCTATTCCTGATGGTGTAAAGTTATATGCGGATCAGTGTCCCAAAACACATGAAGAAGAGGAGGACATGTATCATGTTCCATATGCGAGTGTAGTTGGCAGTTTGATGTATGCAATGGTCTGTACTAGACCGGACATTGCACATGTAGTGGGAGTTTTGAGCAGGTATATGTCAAAACCAAAGAAGGAGCATTGGACAGCAATAAAAAGGGTTTTCAGGTATTTGTGTGGCACTGCTAGCTATGGATTGTGCTACGAAGGAAGACCGGGATTGGACAGAGTGATCGATATACATGGCTTTGTGGATGCAGATCGGGTTGGAGATTTGGATTGTAGGAGATCTACAAGCGGGTATGTGTTTAACCTGTTTGGAGGAGCAATAAGTTGGATGAGAAAAAGACAGGCCATAGTGGCACTTTCAACTACAGAATCCGAATACATGGCAGCCACTCATGCAAGTAAGGAATCAGTATGGCTACAAAGATTGTGTTCAGGTATTGGGTTGGTACAAGAAGTTGTAAGGATAGAGTGTGACAGTCAGAGTGCAATTTTCTTGGCGAAGAACCATGCTTATCATTCAAAGACAAAGCACATTGATGTTCAATATCAGTTTGTGAGAGACATGATTGAAGAAAAGAAAGTATCACTGATGAAGGTGGACACTTTGAAGAATGTTGCAGATTCATTAAAAAAATATGTGAGCACTGAGAAGTTCTCTTGGTGTAGAGGATCCATGGGCATTGTTGACTATGTAACCCTGTAACCCCCTGTGTGCAAAGAAAACAACAAGTGGGAGAATGTTGGGTATGTGTTATATTCTTTACATGAGTAGTAGTGTCTAAGCGTCTGTGTTGGGCGCACAAAGGGGTTAGAGGGGGGGGGCACTAGGCCCCCCTTTGGGGGGTGTAGTGGGGCAGATCCCCCCGCGTGAGGGTTCGGAGGTAGCACCCCCAAAAAAAAATTTCGCACCGGGATGACATATTTCCGGGATGATATATTACTGGGACGACATATTTCTGGGACCACATGATATTTAGGTGGTTTTTCGACACATGGTTTTTTGCCGATGGTTTTCTATTTCCGGTTAAGGAATTAGGGTTTTGGACTAATCCAGGTCATTGGTTTAGGGTTTTGGATGTCACTGTATCCTATATGTATATTGTATTGTAAACAATGTAACACAATGTATGAATATAATATATGTTGGTTTTCCCGGTTTGGGTTTCCAAGTGAAAAATCTCTGTGTAATGTTTGTATTTTCCATTGTATCTTTTTTGTTCTTTTATGAATATCAGTTTGCAGTAGATATTGTACAAGGTTAGAATTTACATCTAGGAGCTTATTTTAGACCTTACAAGGATTTCTTCAATTTGCACACATAGTCTACGTTCTCTAACAACTGAAATCCTTCTGGTTGTTCAATGTATACTTCTTCAAGTTCCCTGTTAAGAAAGGTTGATTTCAATTCCATCTGATACACTTTAATATTCTTGGAGCATGCATAAGCTAAGAGCAATCAGATTATTTCTATTCTGGTAACTGGAGAAAATTTCTCTTCAAATTCGATTCCTTCAGCCTGTGTGTATCCTTTTCATACCAATCTAGCTTTGTTCCTTGTAACATGTCCATATTCATTCAATTTATTTCTAAAAATCCACTTTGTGCCAATCACATTCTTATGTTGTGGTCTTGGAACCAATTCCCAAGTGTCATTATTCTCTATTTGATCAAATTCTTCATCCATGGCCTTATTCCAGAATTCATCATTGTTGGCCTCTTCAAAAAAATTTGGTTCAATCGTAGATAAGAGTGATAGGTTCATTTGTTCTGGTGAACGGATTCTTCTTCTAGTTTCAAATCTTGCATCCTTGTTTCCGATAATCTGATCTGCAGGATGATTTTTATGTAATTGTTTTCTAGGTGTCTTTGGAGGCACTTGTTGAACTTGCTCTTCTACTTTTGTTTGATCTTCTTCATCTTCCCCTTCTACTTCTTCTTCATCTTCTTCTTCTTCTTTGTAAATCTATTCCATTGATTCATTTTCTTCTTCATTTGATTCTCATCCACCTGTTTCATCAATTTTTACGTTCATGCTTTCCACAACTTTGTTCAATCTCAGATTGTAATACTTGTATTCTTTCCTTGTACTTGAGTAACCAACAAGTACTCCTTTGTCCACACAAGAGTCAAACTTTCCCATTCTTCCATATTCTCTTTTGATGTAGCATTTAATTCCAAATACTCTGAAGTGCTTCACATTTGTTGGTCTTCCTTTCCATAGTTCGTAGGGAGTTTTTTCATTGTAGTTTCTAAGAATTACTTTGTTCTGAATGTGAACTGTTGTATGCACTGCATGTTTCCAAAGAATATCTGTCAATTTGGAATCCATTGGCATTGTTCGAGCCATTTCTTATATAAATATCATTGATTATGATAATATTCCTTTGTCTCTGAACCACTCTTTGAACCAATATATGAATCCATGCTCTTGTATACTGTCATATATATGTCCAAACCTGCTAAGTGTTCTTACGAATCCATATCTGTCCATATTGTCCAAGTCTCTACTGCACAAATGTCCATAATGTTGACCCATTTATCACTATACTATCATGAAGTCTTCACTACTACAATTGATTTCACTTCTGCTAACTGACTACTCTAGATCTATCTTCTAAAACTATGCAAGCTACTTGAAGGATGGTTCTTTGGTCTATCACATCTATCGCATAGACTCCCCTTGTCTAATATTCATATTACCTAGGAGTATCTAAGCCGAATGGATCAGAAAAATTATTGCTCTGATGTGTATTCATCATCATATTCATTGGTATATTCATCATCTCTTTGAGCTCTAACTTCATTCTTTCTGTCTATGGATTCATCTTTCACTACAATGCCTGAAATTACAATCTCTTGAACCCGTTCCTTATTTACCTATCCTTCTTTTCTTTCAGTTATTTTCCAAACCTTTTTGTATATGACATCTTTCTTTTTCTCTGTATAATTTTCTTCATCTCATTTTATTGCCAATCTTGCAATCTCTGGGACCTAGTCTTTTTTCACCTGTTCTTCGTGTTTTCTTATCCATACTTTCTTATATCCAGTATCAGTGTTCTCTTTCATGGAAGTATTGATCATGCTTCTACAATCACTAACTATGTGTCCACAGTTATGACATTTGTAACATTCAATGTTATGTGGGGACACATAGGCATTTATTGCTTGAACATTTCCTTTATAATCCCTCCAATCTGCAACCTTATGGCCAAAATTAGTACAATTAAAACAATGACCATATGATAAATTTGCATACCTAGGAGTGAATGATCTTCTTTGTGGTGTAGTCCTTCTGAATTTATGCCTTGACTGATCATGATCATGATTGAAGCTTATTTGTGGCTTGAACAGGGATGTTCTTATTGAATATGTATCTTCAATAGTTTTCTTAGTTTATGGGTGACCATGATTCATTCCTTTGAGTACTTCTGCATAACTCTTTCTATTTTCTTAATTCTTCTTTTCCAGCAACCTAGAGTGCTTCTCTTCATTCTCTATAATTGATGTGGATGTTTTTGTCTCTTCAACGTTCTTGTTGAGCTTGATGATTTTACTTCTCAATGAGACAACTTCTTCTTCAAGCTTCTCAACCTCTTCTTCTTTCTTCATTATCTGAGACTTCGTGACTTCTTATGTTATTTTCTCTTGTTCAAGATGGATTTTTAATGTGATTATTTCTTGTTCAAGCCCTTTCTCTTCTTGACCAAACTCTGCCTCAAGCTGGTTTATATCATTAGTTATTTCCTTAAGACGATATGTCAATATATTCTCTCTCATTTCTGCTTCTTCCTTCTATGTTTCTATGTTGGCTTCTGAATACTGCTTTTGATATTCAATATTTTCTTCGATATTTATGGCTTCTTCTAATTGAGTTCTTAAGTTCTCATTAACCTGTTGGGATTCTTAAAAAATGTGAACACTTTCATTTTGTTTCATCATGTAAACGCCCCCGACCGTCATCCCACTGGTCGGGAAAACGCTACTGTGCGGAACAACATCAATATCATACTTAATTAATAACATAAATTTAAATCATATTAAACACATTTAAATCAGAGTAAGCACAAGATTACTGCTAACATAAATAATCCCTGGCATTAACAATAATTCATATGCAAAATAGAATACATGATACATATAAGCATCACAGGCATGCAAAACATTATATTAAGAATAAGCTTATACTTATCTTTGAAACCGTGGTAATTCCACCAACCACGTCTAGGACTTCCACGAACCTCCCAGCCTTAGACCACGTTGCTCATCACTCTCAACAGTGGGTCACCCCTGAGCTGGGACTAAGCTCCACCCAAGGCAAGGAATCCTAGTCTAGGTTGAGGTTACAAGAAAAACTGCACAGAATAACTGGAAGGATTATTCCCAGAATGCCTTCTTACTCCCACTACTCATGGACATTAATTCCCCACATGCTTGTTCCACCTGGGAGTATACACCTTCACAAGCACAGTCCATCAGTGCTTCACCTTCCTCTCTAGGTCTCGGCAACAGGCTAGATAAGGAACTCTTAGAGCTTCGTAGCTGGTGCTGGACTCTCTCTGGAAGAATACCACTTCCTAGAAGACCCCTTCACTTGGAAAGAGTGTTACACAAAGTCCAGACAACCCGTTTCCTTCAAATCGATTTCCAACACAGTCGGGAAACCATGAGGCTCCACATGAACATACAATGGTCCACAAGCCACACACAGTCAAGCACTGTGTGACCACAAAGGTCCACTGGAAACAAAAACACGGGCTTCCCAAAACTGGTGACAAACAGATGCTACAGCATAACAAGGCTCATCAATTATGGGACATTCGGTTTTCCCCAACCAACAATACAGAATAGACTCACAACTCAGGTTTCGGGGATGCGTGATAAGAAATCCACATAGAGGTCGAACACAGACTCGACGGTTTTGATAGAGGGTGTATTGGCTCCTCCAGAAATCAACATAGGATTTTTTGGTTTCAGAGTTGCATGAGTGTATTCTTGCAGAGGTCATACGGGATTCCATGTTTAGATAGTCAACAGTCGAATGGAGGAGTAACCCCCATCACAGCTCAAATCAACAGTTTTAATATCATGCTCTTGGGTTGACACTTTTCACCCATGAAGCTCGGTCCTTCCCATTTGGAAGTCACTCCTCCTAAAAAAGAACTTAGGATAAAACATATATTTCACATGGCTTTTGGAATAATATTAAAATATTATTCTCAAGGACTTAAGCCCCTAGACTTAGTCCCTAGGCTCAACACTTAGCCTCTCTTTCCACCCTTCCATCCCCCAATCCCTTACCCACTTTGTGGAAGCTTAGTCCCCCATCACTCATTCATCGTGGTCGATCTGCACGTAGCGGTGTTTATATTTTTATTAATGTTCTACATGATTACATATACAAAAGCAGGCTCCCAGCCTTAACACTTAGGCTCTCTGGCCTAATAACACATAAGCCCACTAGCTTATATAAACTTGGCTCACCAGCCTATAAAACATAATTAAAATTCATAATGCAAGATTTATACTTCATAGACATGATTTACAACAGGGCTCGACCATGGGGACATTACAATCCCCTCCCCTTATTTTTGCACTATCCTCAATGCAACTTTACACTACATGTACAAGCTTTTCAAAATTTTCAAAAAGATGTGGGTACTCTTCCCACATAACATATTCATGCTCCCATGTCACATCCTCAGGACCGTACCAGGTCCACTGGACCTTTACCAGCCCTATAGCTCGATTCCGGAGCTATTTGTTTTTCCTGTCCAATATGCGCACGAGATGCACTTGCAGGGCACCTTCTTGTTCCACCTGAATCACATTCCAATTGATAACATGATTAGCATCTGGTACAGGGATGATTTTAGGGGCTAAATTTCCCTCATGGGCTAATTTTCCATGGTTTTTCCAAAAAAAAAGATTCGCTATTCTAAAAATGATTCGCCCAAATTCTATAGGATAAAATTATTTTACCTTAAAAATCGCCAAAATTTTATACAAACTATATAGAATCCTTAGAAATTTGAATATTTTTACAAAAATATTGCCAAACATTTATAGTTGGGACATGGAGGATTACTAAGATTCCCCAAGGTTTCTACATTTTAAAATAAATTTCCATCCTTAAAATCATCCCTGATCTGGTATATATTTCTTAAGCAATGAAACATGAAACACATTATGTATAGTCATAGATGCAGGTAATTCAAGCATATATGCAACTGGCCCAATCCTTTCCAGGATTTCAAATGGCCCACAAAATTTTGTTGCCAACTTGGTGCAACTTCCCAGCTTCAGGGAACTCTTGTTAGCTTTCTCTTTCAAGAAAACATGATCACCCACTTTGAACTCTCTGTGGGTTATGTTCTTATCAACATAATTTTTCTGCCTATCCTGGGTAGCTTTCAAATTCTGCTTAATTTTTATCATTTGGTCCTCCATCTCCTTGAGAAACTCTGGCCCAACTACTGCTCTATCAGCTGGATTATCCCGGCTCACTGGAGTATTGCACTTTCTTCCATAAAGTGCTTCAAATGGGCTCATCTTCAATGATGCATGATACTCATTGTTATAGGTGAATTCTACCAAGTGCAGGTAGTCTTCCCATCTTGATGGTTTGTCCATCACATACATTCTCAGTATGTCTTTTATTACTCTGTTCACCCTCTCTGTCTATCCATCAGACTCAGGATGATAAGTTGTACTAAAGTTTAGATTCATTCTAAATCCTTTGAACAATCCTTTCCAAAAATTTGAGGTGAATTTCGGGTCTCTGTCAGACACAATCATTTTAGGAATTCCGTGCAATCGTGTCACTTCCTTCACGAAAATATCAACGACATCTACTGCCTTGTGAGTAGTTTTCAGTGAATAAAATAGGCATCTTTTGTAAGCTTGTCCAGCACTACCATGATCGAATCATGCAGCTTGCTTGTTCTAGGCAATCCTATAATAAAATCCATTGTCACCACTTCCCACTTCCAATAAGGAATGGGTAAAGGTTGCAGCAACCTTGCTGGGAGCCTATGCTCAACTTTAACTTTTTGGCACTCCATAAATCTGGCAATGTATTCAACGATATCTCTCTTCATACCCAGCCAAAAGTAATGTCTCTTGACCATTATTACTGTTTTCTGATATCCAAGGTGCCCTGCATAAGGCACCTTATGCATCTCCTACAAAATCATCTGTTTCAAGCACTGGACATTGGGTACAAAAATTTTGTTCTTGTACAACAGTATTCCATCTATTTCCAATTTATAAATTTCCATCTTCTGTGGCATCTTACCCTGTTGTAGCTTGGCTACCAATTATTTGTACTGCAGATCTACATTTGTAGCCTCCAGAATTCTATTTTTAATATCAGTCTGATACATGCTAATGGCTATAGCATGTAATTCATGCACCCTCCTACTGAGTACATCAGCCACTTTATTCTCCTTTCCTTTGATATGCTTGATCTCAAAGTCGTACTCACACAGAAATTCCAGCCACCTACTTTGTCTAGCGTTTAAGGTTGGTTGATCAAACAAATATTTCAGACCGTTATGGCCTGTTTTGAGTTCAAACCTCCTTCCCATGAGGTAATGCCTCCATTTCCTCAGAGCGTGAATGATTGCTGCCAACTCCAAATCGTGAGTGGAATAATTATTTGTGTGCTCTTTCAGCTTCCTGGACTCATAAAAGATTACAAATCCATTATGATTGAGAACTCCTCCCAACCCTTCTTTACACGCATCTGTGCACACCACAAAATCCACATTTGGACCTGCAATCCTCAAGATTGGAGCGCTGGTTAACAGCTACTTCAATCGCTGGAAACTTTTCTCACACTCTTTAGTCCACTGAAACTTTTCCTCCTTCCATTGCAAGGAAGTGATAGGGTGAGCTATCTTTGAGAACCCTGCGATAAACCTTCTGTAATAGCCTGCTAGAACCATAAAGGATCTAAATTCCACCACATTCCTTGGTGCTGACCATTCTCTGATGACCTCAACCTTCTCAGGATCCACGGTGATCCCTTCTTCTGAAATAATGTGCCCCAAGTAATGGATCTGCCTTTGATAAAATGAGCATTTGCTCAACTTGGCATATAGCTGGTGTTCTCTCAACACTTGCAGCACCATCCTCAGGTGTTGTTCATGCTCTTCCTCTAACTTGGAATAAACCAAAATGTCATCCAGGAAGACTATGAAAAACTTGTCTAGATAGTCCCTTAATACACCATTCATTAAGCACATAAAAACAATAGGTGCGTTCGACAGCCCAAACAGTACCACTGTGAACTCGTAATGACCATACATTGTTCTAAAGGCAGTCTTGTTGATGTCTTCATCCTTTATTCTTACCTGGTGATATCCCGATATGAGATCTATCTTCGAAAATATTTCCGCACCTTTCAACTAATCGAAAAGATCGTCGATCCTCAGCAGAGGATAATTGTTCTTGACATTTACTTTGTTCAACTATCTGAAATCAATGCATAGCCTCAATGTCCCATCCTTCTTCTTCATGAACAGGACTGAGGCACCCCAAGGTGACAAACTTGGGTGAATGTACCCCTTCTTTAGAATCTCTTCAAGCTACAATTGCAACTCTTTCAGCTCTGGCGTACTCATTCTATAAGGAGCTTTCGACACTGGAGCTGCTCCAGGCATCAAATTTATAGAGAAATTGATATCTCTCTTCGGAGGTAGTCTCGTTACCTCTTGAAATATGTCTTCAAGCTCTGTTAGTACCACATGGTCTCCAAACTTTGAGACTTCATCTTTGGATGCTTCCTCCACATGGGCTTCAAACAATTGACAGCCTTTCATGTAGCACGTTTTCAACTTCTTTGCGGAGATTTCTCTAACAACCACAGCTCTGGGAATTCCTTGGACTGTTTTTCGATTCCCCTCCTCATCCAGGCATGTAAATTCCTTGTTACTACAGTCCAGGAGGGCATGGTGCTGATCCAACCAGTCCATCTCAATTAAACAGTCATAAGAGCCTAAAGGTAGAATATTCAATTCAGCCTTTGTGCTCAATCCCTTCATGTCCACCGGACAGGACTTAACCAACTCAGTGACTTTCCTCTTGGTTCCTATAGCCAACTGTACTAACCAAGACTTTTCATGTTTGCTTCTTGATAAATGCAAACTTTCCACCACTCTAGGGTCTATATAACTATGGCTACCCCTGAATCAACTAAAATAGTAAATGGTTGGTTTTTTATCATACCTTCTAATTCAATCATGTGCGACTGAAATTCAACTTGCTTGTTGTCCAGGGCTGCATAGATCCTTGGCATTCTACTGCCTATGTCCTCCACTATTTCATCTTGTTGAACATTATGGACAGCTCTTTCTTTGCCATTTTTATGGGGACAATATTTGTACTTGTGGTTCTCTTTATAGCCCCAACATTGAATGGGCATCTGTCTCAGCCTTTGTTTCCCCACTTCAGCCATTCTCGGCTCTCTAAACGATGGATGTCCTTGAGGACTGTTTCTAAAAAAGGGAGGTTTGTTTCCCTTCTACCTCTATTCTTTCTTAAACTTCTTCTGGTCATCCCAAGCCTTCCAAAAGGTAGGCTTTTCTCTTTGCTTCTCATATAAGCATTTCTCTCTTCTTATTGTTTCTTCCATAGTCTTAAGATCATCATACTAAATCTTGTCACCAATGGGAGGTCGTAGTCCACTCAAATATCTCTGAATCTTGACAGCCTCATCTTGGATGAATGGAACATACTTCAGTAATTCCAAAAACCTTCGTTCGTATTCATCAATGGTCATGCTACCCAGCTTGAGTTCTAAGAACTCCTTCATCTTTCTGTCATAGTATCTTTTAGTCAGGTATTTCCTCTCGAAATACTTCTTGAATTCCTTCCATGTGATATCTTTATCTCTAATGTGTTGCACCTACACAAGGTGATCCCACCACATGGATGCTTTTCCTTTTAGTTGATACATCGCAATTCTTCCTTTTGCATGAGAGGAATAATTCTGCAGTTGGAAATATTTCCTCATTCCAAGCAACCATGTTTTGACATCTTCCTCCTTCTTATGTTCTCCATCAAACGTAGGAGGCTTAATCTTATTCATCTCCCCTTTCAATTCATTCACTCCAGATCTTCGGTGTTTTCTGGTAGGGGATGGGCTTGAACTACTATGTGCTTCCTTACCGGAATACTTTGGGGAGCAACAACGATTTCTTCTACCACTCCTCGATCTTGTTTTTCTCTCAGGGGTCCTGCGACTCCCTATTTTTCTTGTGTCACTCTCCTTTTCCAATTTCCTTTATATTATTTCCAGGCTCTTCAACATCTTTAAGTTGAATTCACCCTGTCGATCCCTGACCCTCATGAGCTTTCGGCTATTGGCTTGGCGAGCCTGGGCATATTTCTTCAATATTTCAATGATTTTCATCACATTCCCTTCCTTATCCAATTCTCTTCCATGCCCATTGGATTTTGATCATTCGACTCCCAAGTTGACATCCCTTCCTTCTCTTTCGTTCTGTGAATTGGAGGCAATCCACACCTCTTCCATTTCTATACTCGACGTCAATTCGCGGTTGTCCTGACACTCGTTGAAATCTTCACACACAATGTGCAGTCAACCGAAGTTTGTCAAGCCTTAATCCCTTAATAAAACTACAACATTCATAAACCAACGCGAATAAGAAAACGTTTCGATTCCATGAAATTTCTGAGCTCTGTTTGGCTCTGCAATTTCTGGCGATAGCCCCCGTTTTCTTAGTCCCCAACCCATGCGTCCACGGGTTGTGATCAAATGCTAAACTTCTAGGTGCTACAAGTCTCTCCAAATGAAACTTCAGGTTTCAGGATTTTGGGGCTTCTGGGTTTCAGGGTTTCGATCCTCGAGGCTCTCATACTCGCTTCCCTCTCCAACCCCCGACTTCCAAAAATTTGATTTCCTTACCCTCCAGGCCCACAGCACATTTGTCACCCACCAAGGTAGTGACACATGGTGTCCTTAAGAAGGTCCACCTATCAACCATGCGGACCCCACCTAATGGATGTGTTATGTGTTCGTACGAGCCCTCGGCGCTCGACACTTCGCGACTTCACAATCAAAAAGAAATTCTTTCAACCCCCGAACCCCCGATACGTGATACCCCACGAAGGTTCTGATCCAATGGTTCTCCCGTGGCTTGGATCCAATAGTTTGGATCTCCTTCCCTACTCCTCACAACTCAAAACTTCATGAAACCAAGAATTTGGTCTGCCCTCCAAACTCACAAACCCTGAATTCGCGAAATGATCCAACGATGTGGGTTGAAACGAGATCAATGGATCATATTGAAAACAATCAATGGTTCACATTGATTCTTGATATTAGGGTGGTGAGTTTGTCTAACTCCTAACCACCTTACAGCTCCACTGGATCCTACGGTCCTCGCAATTTCGTGAGCTCTCCACGGAGAATTTTGACTGCCCGATTCACTCCTCAATGACTTCTACCCAATGACTGAGTGTTCTCCCTCCTGAACTTAATTTCTATGTGACGGTTTTGATCTCCGTCTCCCTTTGAACACTTCAAAGGTGTTATCCCTCCTGAGCTTTGTAACACAGTCAAGTAGTCCATTAACACTCAGAAACATTCTGAGGTCTGAAATTAGTCCTCCAGACATAATTTCTTCTCAAAACCTCGGTCCAAAGACCGCTTATCCAGCCCAAGTAGGCTCAGCGTTGAAACCAGGCTCTGATACCAAACTGTAAATGCCCTTGATCATCATCCCACTGGTCGTGCAAACGCTACTGTGCGAAACAACATCATTCTCATACTTAATTAATAACATGCATTTAAATCATATTAAACACATTTAACTCAGAGTAAGCACAAGATTACTGCTAACATAAATAGTCCCTGGCATTAACAATAATTCATATGCACAACAGAATACATGATACATATAAGCATCACAAGCATGCAAAACATAATATTAAGCATAAGTTGATACTTATCTTTGAAACCGTGGTAATTCCACCAACCACGTGCAAGCCTTCCACGAACCTCCTAGACTTAGACCATGTTGCTCATCACTCTCAGCAGTGGGTCACCCTCGAGCTGGGACTAAGATCCACCCAAGGCAAGGAATCCTAGTCTAGGCTGAGGTTACAGGAAAAACTGCACAAAATAACTGGAAGGATTCTTCCCAGGATGCCTTCTTACGCCAACTACTCATGGACTCTCAATCCCCACATGCATGTTCCACCCGGGATTATACACCTTCACAAGCACAGTCCATCAGTGCTTCACCTCCCTCTCTAGTTCTCAGCAATAGGCTGGATCAGGAAGTCTTAGAGCTCTGTAGTTGGTGCTGGACTCTCTCTGGAAGAATACCACTTCCCAGTAGACTCCTTCACCTAGAAAGAGTGTTACACATAGGCCACACAACATGTTTCCTTCAACTCGATTTCCAACACAGTCGGGCAACCATGAGGCTCCACATGAAAATACAATGGTATGCAAGCCACACGTAGTCAAGCATTGCGAGACCACAATATTCCACTGGAAACATAGACACGGGCTTCCCAAAACTGGTGATAGACAGATGCTACAGCATAACAAGGCTCATCAATTACTGGACATTCAGTTTTCCCCAACCAAAAATACAGAACAAACTCATAGCTCAGGTTTCGTGGATGTGTGATAAGCAATCCACGCAGAGGTCAAACACAAACTCAATGGTTTTGACAGAGGGTGTACCAACTCCTCCAGAAATCAACACAGGCCTTTTTGGTTTAAGAGTTGCATGAACGTATTCTTACAGAGGTCATACAGGATTCCCGGTTCAGATAATCGACGGTCGAATGGAGGAGGAACCCCCATCATGGCTCAACTCAGCAGTTTTAACTACATGTGCTTGGGTTGACACTTGTCACCCATGAAGCTCATTCCTTCCCATTTGGAAGTCACTACTCCTTCCAAAGAACTTAGGATAAAACAAATATTTCACATGGATTTTGGAATAATATTAAAATATTATTCCCAAGGACTTAAGCCCCTAGACTTAGCCCCTAGGCTCAACACTTAGCCTCTCTTTCCAACCTTCCAGCCCCCAATCCCTTACCCACTCTATGGAAGCTTAGTCCCCCATCACTCATTCATCGTGGTCGGTCTGCATGCAGCGGTGTTTATATTTTTATTAATGTTCTGCATGATTACATATACAAAAGAAGGCTCTTGGCCTTAACACTTAGGCTCTCTGGCCTAATAACACATAAGCCCACCAGCTTATATAAACTTGGCTCAACAGTCTATAAAACATAATTACAATTCATAATGCAAGCTTTATACTTCATAGACATGATTTACAACAGGGCTCGACCTTGGGGACATTACACATCAACTCTTTCTTGAGTGACTTGTTTTCTTCTATTTCTTTTCTTGGTTCATCTAAAGCACTAATAAATTATGCTTCATAATTGCCTTCATTTCCAAATAGTTTTTTTATCTCATTTCCTTCATGGCCTTCTATTTCAAGATGTCCATGTTTTTCACAATTAAAGAAAAACAACATACCTATGTTCATTATGTACTCTTTATCTTCTAAATCTATTTGACATGGTGAACATATTTCTTCTTGATCTGTACCTGCACCTTCTTTGGCATTTTTTGAATTTGTGATGGGTGAAGAATATATTTCATGTAACTTATCCCAAAGTTCTTTGGCTGATGAACATTTACCAACCTTTTCTCTTACCAGATTAGGTAATCCTTCTGAGAGGAAATCCATTGATATTTTTTTGTTCTTCTTCAATTCCTTCTTGGCTGCAGTACTTTCCCTTTTTGAACTATCATATCCTATAATGACTAATAGCCAAATATAATACCCCTTTTCCTATAAAAATACTTTCATCCTTCCACTCCATAACTCATATTTTAAACCATTCTGACCATTAAACAATGGTACTTCATTCTCAAAATAATCCATAATATCCTTCTAGTGGTTAAATTGTTTCCTGAAGGAACCATCTCTTAAACCAATTGTTGGAATATTGAGAGGGGTGTTGAATCAGTAATAGAGCAATTTAATCCTTTTTAACCATAAAATGCAAGTGTTATATCAATGTAGCATTATCATCCAATAGTTATAGAGTAAATAAACAATGAACAAATGAGAAATCATACGCATACATAGTACACCATTGTTTTTACGTGGAAACCCAAAGTGGTAGAAAACCACAAAATGTTTTTTCTTATATGGCTTTAAGAATTACATTCATTGGAAGCACCAAATTCCTTTGTTTTACAGCCACAACTGGAAGGAGGCTCCAACCCCCTAGTTTCTCAAGCTACAACCTGAAGGAATATCCAACTCCCCAATTCTCTGGCTACAACCAGAAGGATGCTACAACCCCCTATGTTCTCCGGCTACAACCACTTGTCTTTGCCCTATCCAACCGCCCTGAAATAAAAGTAGAATGATAGAATCACCACTGTCACACTATCACTATGAGATATGATGTTGTAAACTTGTACCAATCAACCTGTAATCAACTTGTACCATAAACAAGTGCGTCAACCATGCACCAACTTGTACCAAATAACCTGTAATCATCATGTACCATAAACAAGTGCATCAACCATGCACCAACCTGTACCAAACAACCTGTAATCAGCCTGTACCATAAACAAGTGCAACAACCATGCACCAACCTGTACCAAACAACCTGTAATCAGCTTGTACCATAAACAAGTGCATCAACCATGCACCAAACTATACCTCAAACTGTACCATCAACAATTGCATCAACCATGCACCAAATATGTACCAATCATGCATCAAATACACATAAACTATGACTCATCAAGATGTACCAACATCATCAGCTATACACCTCATGTATGTGCCAACTCATCAACTACTTGTCTCAACCATGTGCCCAACATATACCTCAACCATATACCAAATACATATACCAATATAACCATCAAAATTTCTCTAGCAATACATCACACTATCCATAACCAAATACCATAAACCATTACATCAAACCATGTGCCACAACCCCACTGTTATACAACCTCTATTTGTAACATACCTCAAAAACAATCCCTCATCAATTTCATCATCCAAATCTGATTTGTAACTCTGTAATAGACCTGGTGTTTATGATCACATACCTGCAAAACTTCCTTAACTTTAACAACAAGAGACTAGCATTTTCATCAAACTTTACTTTAGTCTCACATGACTAATTTTGGACTAGTCAACAACCCTAACTTGAAATAATCATAACTATGTACCTGTAATGAATAAAGATATAAAAATAGTACACAATGTTCTTTAGTGTCTTTTGTACAATTCCTCCAGGCTTCACTACTTGGAACCTCTCATAAAAGGGGTTATAGAAAAAATGACATTCCTTGTTGAATTCTGGCTTATTCTAGAGATCGAATTTGTATAGAATTTCCCGCACGGAATATTTGGTGTATAGATATGAAAATGGTTCAAAACATACTATGTACTGTACTCTAACCAATACATTTGGTCTTACTAAATTTGGATCTGTTATGAAGAATTTATGACATTTTTACCTGAAACACTTGTTTTAGACTTGTTTCAGGACTAGCCACAAACCCTATTTGCCACAGAGTGTAACTCCAAAAATAAAATGACCCACAAGTTGAAATTTTTATCAAATCTACTTGGATATGTTTCCTCAACGGCCTCTAGATTTAGCAGTTTGAATCATTCTAAAAAAAAAAAAAATTTGAAAATGGTGAGATGACCTGTAAATAACATACCTTAGAAAGCATCATCAAAAGAATTTATCCTCCCTTGAATTTTGGCCTTCTTTACTTCACCTTCCCTATGAAATTAGGCTTAGATATCCTTTGGTTACCTTAGTCACTTGTAGATATTCAATATTCTCAAGTGTAATTAAATGAGAGACCCTTTCCTCTTATTTATACATTTGTGTAGCTTCCTCAAGGTGTTACCTTCTAACCATTTTAAACCACTTTCCTTATTTTAGGGCTAACCCACTTCTAACCACTTGCCCACTTAATAATTTCCCCATTAACTTTATTATTTAAATAATTTCTTTTGTATCCACTTTGACTTATAGTAAACTCATCACTTCACTTTATTATTTGCCTTCTAACCATCTTAAACCACTTTCCTTATTTTAGGGCTAACCCACTTCTAATCACTTTTCCACTTAGTAATTTCTCCATTAACTTTATTATTTAAACAATTTATTTTGTATCCACTTTGACTTATAGTACACACATCACTTCACTTTATTATTTAAATAATTTCTTCTTTGCAACCACTTTGACCTTTTGGGGCTTCTAGATGACCCATGAGGGTTCTCCAACTTCACATGGCCATAACTCTCTAACCGTGAGGAGTTATGTGAAATTCCACATACCACCAGAAGTGACATGACATGTACTATCCATATAGAATAGTCTTACCTTCAAATATATTAAAAATCATACCATTGTACATCAAACAAACTTGTGTCCATTACCCAAAACTTTGTGTTACCAGAATTCGCTACCAGAATTTCTTCAAGGCTTGACATCAATGACAACCAACCCAAATAATCAACATAAACTTGGTCCATACCTAAGACACAATAGAAATCATACATCCTTTCTTTACACAAGAATAACCCTATATCCAATTCATCTTACATCTACATGATGAGCAACCTCTACGATTATTGATTAGCGATTAGCCATTCATCATCTTTTACAAAATTACAACACTCTTTATTTATAGGTTTTATAGTAGGAAAAACCCTAAAGAAAAGGTGTCAAAAAATGGTTACATATCCATGTAGATCATTGGCTACAAATACCACAATTCTCAGGGATTTTTTATAGTCGACTACCAAGTCAAATTACCAGTCGACTACTAGTCGACCTTCATTCAGTCTTCAGTCGGTTGCCACATACCCACCTGTTGAACTCTTGTCAGTTGACCTCTTCAACTTGCTGACAATTTCTTCGACCTTTGATTTCAAATTTACCCAATCAACCCACCTTTACCTTCGAATTTTACTTTACCTGGTCAAACCACCTCGACCTTCGACTTCAACTGTCATTCGATCCACCTCGACTAGACTTTCACTGCAAAGAATATAACAACCAAACATTCTCCCACTTGTTGTTTTCTTTGTTGAAACCAAGAGACCTTTGAACTCTCATTCACAAACCCAAGAAAAAAATGTCCATTTCCTCTCTGCACCAAGAGAACTTCACAACACTCATAGACTTGGTCAAAGAGTCTATTATGTTTTCCAATGTGTCTACTTTCTCCAGCAGCACCTTGTTTCTTTCCACCATGTCTCTCACGAAATGGTATTTTACATCAATGTGCTTAGTATTAGAATGATAAGTTGGGTTCTTTTCGAGAAATATTGTGCTTTGACTGTCGCAACTTATCTTCATAGATATCTACTCAAACCTTATTTCTAAACATAACCTTTGTATCCATACTACTTCTTTTCTTCCATGAGTGGTTGTCATGTATTCAAATTTTGTTGTTGACATGGATATGACTGCTTGTCGCTTACTCATCCATTTTATTTCTCCACCAAACATTTTGAACACATATCCATTGGTCGACCTTTATCAATCCATATCTCCATCCCATTTGGCATCGACAAATCCATGTACATTTAATTCATTGTCACCTCCAGGTTTTTCTTGGTAGCATATAGCATAATATTGTGTGCCACACAAATACTTGAATACTCTCTTAACAGTTGTCAAATGCTCCTTCCTAGGTGTCGACATGTATCTACTCAACACTCCCACTGCATGGTAAATGTTTGGTCGAGTGCATACCATTGCATACATTAGAATACCAATAGCACTTTCATAGGGAACATGTGTCATGGCCTATATTTCTTCCTCTATCCTTGGAAATTGTTCAACAATTATCCTTGCTCCCACAGGAATTGGCACCTTCATAGGTTTGAAATGTTGCATGTTGAAACATGTCAAGATTGTTTCATTATACTTCATTTGGTTCAACCATATATTTCTATATGCTCGATCTCTCTTAATATTCATTCCCATAATGAAGTTCATTGCACTGATATCCTTCATGTCGAACTTGGAGGATAGATGCTTCTTCACCTTCTTTAATGCATTCATGTTTTGTCCAATCAGCAACATGTCGTTGACATACAATGCTACATATATGAAACACCTACCTTCTTCTTTGGAATATATGCAGTGATCAACTTTGCTTCTCACAAACCCAAAACTAAGGATGTATGTGTCAAAATTTTGGTACCACATCCTTGGTGATTTCTTTAGACCATAAAGGGATATTTTTAGTTTTCACACCAAATATTTATTTCCCTTTACTAAAAATCCTTCAGGTTGTTTCATGTAGATTTCCTCTTCTAGGTCCCCATGTAGTAATGTTGTCTTCACATCCATCTATTCTATTTTTATATCGAATGTTGCATCCAAAGACATTAGTACTCTAATGGAAATTAATTTTGTGGCAGGGGAAAAAATCTCACTGAAGTCAACTCCTTTGACTTGGGAATATCCTTTCGCTACCAGTCAAGCCTTGAATTTCTCGACCTGACCTGTTGCGTTCATAATTTTCTTGAATACCCATTTCCTACTGACAAGATTTCTTCCACTAAGTAATTTACTAAGTCCCATGTCTCATGTTTTTTCACTTATGCCTTCTCTTCAACCATGACATCCTTCTGGAGTTTTCCCTTTGTTGAATCCACTACCTCTCTGATCAACTTGGGATCATCGTCAGTGGAAGTTAACAAAAATGTGAAACAAAAGTCAGGTGGAATATACATTTCGACTGGTTTTCTTACTCATTCTGACCTCCTTACAACTGGGGTCATTTGTTCCACCTCTCCTTTTGATTCAATCAACTCATCTGAATCATCTTCTTCATTCCTCAGTTCGAACCCCACCTTCTCTGGATTATTCTCGGTCTGAACCATTTCTTCAGGCTCAAACTTACTTCTGACTTCTCTGAATACCATATCTCGATTGTACATTGTTTTCCTTGATGCATAATCCCAGAGCTTATATCCTTTCATTCCTTCTTTGTACCCAATGAAAATACACTTGACTTCCTTCATATTCATCTTGCTCCTATTTTCCTTGGGAACATGCACAAATTCATCACAGCCAAATACTTTGAGATGTGAAACCAAAGGCTTCTTACCCAACCATACCTCATGTGGAGTTGTGTCAACTACTGCTGATGAAGGAGACATATTCAATAGATATTTTGTAGTGTTTACTACCTCCACCCAGAATTCTTGTGCGATCCTGGCACCACTAAGCATGCTCCTTGCCTTATCCATTAATGTTTTGTTCATTCTCTTAGCAACTACATTTTTTTGTGGGGTATATGGTGTGGTATTTTGGTGTGTTATGCCACACTGCTTGCAGAACTCATCAAATTATTTTCCACAAAATTCACCACCATTTTCATTTGTCGGCACCTTGATCTTCTTATCTGTCTGTTTTTCTACAATATATTTAAACTCTTTCAATTTCTCGAAAACCTTTGATTTCTTCCTCAAAAAATATATCCATGTCTTCCTTGAAAAATCATCTATGAAGGAGACATAATACAGGGATCCACCAAGTGAAGGCACTGAAACAGGACCAAACACATCACTATGAACCAACTCTAGAATCCCATTTTCCCTTGTCGCTCCAAATGGGAACCTCGCCTGACTTTGTTTTCCATATATACAATGTTCACAAAATTTGACTTCTAAATTACATATAGGAAAGAATTTGACCATACCTTTGTTATGCATAGCTCGAAGTCCTTTTTATCCTATGTGTCTCATCCTCTCATGTCATAGCATGGTCTAGTCGACTTTATGATGACTTGTCGTTTCGGTTTGAATTGACTCAGCCTAAGTAGAGTTGAGTTGAGTTGAATTCAATTCGAGTCAAATTCGAGTCGAGTTGAAGTCGAGTCAACTTGAGGAACAACAATGTTGTTCCATCCAGTCGAGTCGACACTCCCTGGTAACTTGTATAGGGTTCCAATCTGAACTCCTTTCATTAAGACCATGAAACCTCTGGCCATCTTGCATGAATCCTTCTAAAATAGAGTGTTCACCCTTGCATAACTCATATTGTTGATAGATATCAAGATTCTTTCCAAACTTGGAATGTGTGGAAAACCTAGAAGGTTTCTACTCCTCCCATCCTGCAATATCAGTCGAACTCTTCCTCGTCTAACAACTTTGGTTGTCGAGTCATCCCCCAAGAACACATCTCCTCCTTCATATTGTTCATATTCGCAGAACCATTCTATATGTGGTTTCATATGATAGGATGCTCCTGATTCGATCAACTAAACATCTTGATTCGACTATGTACTAGTCGACGCTAGGTACACATCGCCTCCATTATCTGGAGTCAACTTTCTCTCATTCGACTCTTCTCATCAGATCATGTACTAACTTCCATTTCCTTCAACTTGCAATCCATTTTGTAATACCCAGCTTTACCACATTTCCAACATCTTCTTGTCAAATGAACATGGTCTTTAGATATACCCTTTGACTTAGACTTTCTACCATAGAATTTACCTTTATCTCTATCAATCGGTCGACCTCTCACTACTAAAGCATATTTTTTCGATCCTTCCATGTTCTTCCTTCTCATTTCTTATAACAGTTGAGATGAAACCATGTATTATAGCATTAATGTGGTTGTATTACTCCATATATCCACGACTAAGATATCCTAGGAGTCTGGAAAAGAACATAATAGGATAATACATTTCTCCTCCTCGATGATTTTAATGTCCATAAAAGATAATTGGCTTATAATTGTATTAAATGAATTTAAATGCTCATTCAGAGAACTTCCCTCACTCATCCTCAGAAGATACAGTTTCTTTCTGAGAAACAACTTTTTAACCAGGGTTTTCGACTAGTACAAGCTCCCTAACTTGTCCCACGGTTTCTTGTTCGAATCTTCACTTGAGACATTCAGCAGTATTGAATCTGCAAGACAAAGTTGAATCATACTTCTTGCTCCTCTCTTGAGTTTCTCCCATTCTTCTGTCAACATAGCTATCAGCATGGTACCTGGATAGATTGTTGTCCATTTTTCTTGATCTACAAGGAGATATTCAATTTTAAGCTTACAAAGCTCAAAATTTTGGCCATTGAATTTTTCAATCTCTATTCTCGAGCTACTCATAATTCTTTCACAAAATATTTTAAGTATTTTTTACTTGATACTCTTACTAAACCTAGGGTTTAGCTAAGATACAAGGTTGTTAAACCAAGATATGATACCACATGTTAGGAAATGAGGAACACTTCCATGCTAAACCTGGCAAAAGAGAGGAAGAAAGATTTAATCAAGAAAGTAAATGACAAAAAAAACACACAGTACATAGATATTTTACCCTGGAAACCTAAACCGAGAAAACTAGCATTCCTTTAGCGTTCTACTCTATTTTTGTCTTTTTCATTCAAAATAAAAGTTTACATGTCTAACCTTGGTCCAATTTGATACAATCGACACCATACCTTCTTGATTTACACAAGAACAACCCTGTAGCCAATTCGTCTTACATCTACATGACCAACAACCTCTACGATTATTGATTGGTGATTATCCATTCATCATCTTTTATAACATTACAACACACCTTCTTTATAGGCTTTACAGTAGGAAAAAACCTAAAGAAAAGGCATCGAAAAACAGTTACAAAACCATGCAGATCATTGGCTACAAATCCCATGAATCTCAGGATTCTATTACAGTCGACTATAGTTCTACCTTCATTCGGTCTTCAGTCAGTTTGCACATGTCCACCTATTGATCTCTTGTCAGTTGACCTCTTCGACTTGTTGTCGATGTATTTGACCTTCGACTTCAACTTTACCTGGTCGATCCACCTTGACCTTCTACTTCAAATTTACCCGGTAGAACCACCTCGACCTTCGACTTCGACTTTACCCGGTCGAACCACCTAGACCTTTGACTTCGAATGTCAGTCAATCCACATCGATTAGAATTTCATTGCAAAGAATATAACAACCCAACAAAAAGAGAATATGTTTCAATTGTGATAGAAAGTATAGTAAGGGGTATAAATGCAATGAGAGAAATTATTCTACATATACTATGAAGAGTAAGAAGATCAAGAATTAGAACCATCACAAGATATAGATCTAGAAGAGACTAATCCAATGATATCATGTCATGTGTTGGCTGACATTAGTACTCCACAAACCCTCAAGATAGAAGGATATATCAAAAATAATTTAATGTGCTCAACACCAAGATGAGAATCATTACATGCGGAAACTCATTAAATCATTAAGATTTAGTGCTAACTAAATTCATTTATCTTACCAGGTACATATCACACACATATTTAACCACTTGACTGATACCAGAGTTATAAATGCATATAATAGAATATATTAAACATGAATGCAACTGTTCAAGCAAACAACAAACACACGACATTAATATAAACCATTTTCACAGCGGAATAAACATAATAATACAACAGAAAAACTTATATGTTAATAATAAACCAACTGGTTTCATACGAAGGATGAACCTCCCAACCATAAGCGTTGTTGTTCATTTCTCTCAACAGCAGGCCACCCCCTATTGTGATAAATCTTAACCTGTGGACAGGTTGAGCTCCCCTTTGTTAAGTTTTATTCAACTAAGACAACTAGAACAAATGGACACTAACATTCCTAGTTTCCACCTATTTATGGATGAAATAAGAGAGAAGGAGGAAGAGAATCAGGCACTTTTTTATGTCGGTTGTCCTCACTTCTCCTTGTCATTCCGGGGTTGGATCCAGTCCAGCTCCAAACATAGTCTACCTACAAAGAAATAGAACTATCCTCCTCTTCTAATACTTATAACAAGTTAGATAAAAACTATCATAACTATATCACAATCATTCATATGTAAACTGAAACAAGAAGGAAATAAGGAAATAGGCCAAGTTTATTAATATGAGAAATAATGGAACTTACAATCATGATGTGTTGAAATCCTACTCCAATGTTCCTCCTATGTAGCCCCACTCTTGAATTTATTAATATCAGAATGATGATTCCCTTATGGATTCATCTTCCCTTCTCACCTTGGAATTCCCTCATTATATAGGATTTGGAGGCTTAACCACCATGGAGAAGATCACTCACTAGATCCACTAAATTGGGATATCCAATATTTTTAGGGAGAAAATATCTCTCAAGTATTTTAGGGAGAAAATGTCTATCAAGTATTTTAGGGAGAAAATATCTCTCAAGTATTTTAAGGAGGAAATATCTTTCAAGATCCATCAAATTAGGATATTGGTTTAAGAAAATATCTCAACCATCCATGAGATTCTCAACTTCTCCTTGAGATTAGGAAACTAAATGTGAGGTGGATTATCCCACTAAATTAATTTTATTTTTATGAATAATAATGAATAATACATGTGCACGTAGTATTTTGACCTTCATATGATAATTTTTTCTCCTAACATGTCTAGGGAGTATGAAAAACACTCCCTCACTAAAGTGCGACAAATACACACTTAGTAGTGTGGGAATTTGGTGTGTAAGAGATGCCCCCTAAAGTGTGAGGTAAGAAGATAAGTTGATGGCCAAAACACTTTACAGAAATATCTGCATCAAGGTACTGCAGTAGGAGATCCTGGAAGAATCTGCAATCAAACATCAAACAACATATATATTAATCATCCTAAGGTAGGAATACCCATGCTCGGTACAAAATAGACTTAAAGCATGGTCGTCAACCAATAAACTGTGGATCCATGATAGTATTGACTAAGGATATGGCCACCAAACATACAATGTGGATCCATATCTCCATGACTCGATCAGGTTGTAGCCATGATATTTTACACAGTGGAGCTATGATATGACAACAACATAGCCACGAACCAATACAAAGTGGATCTATGTGATAGTGTACATCAGTAATATTTTCCTCCACTGAAACCTGGGTTAGGAACATAAAACGGGTAGGTTCGAAAAAGGTTCCCAGGGTCTTCACCTCAATCCCAAACCAATATGATTCTAACCATGTGAATACATATGTTGATGTCAAACA
Organism: Picea engelmannii; assembly: GCA_009831015.1. Lineage (NCBI taxonomy): Eukaryota > Viridiplantae > Streptophyta > Pinopsida > Pinales > Pinaceae > Picea > Picea engelmannii. The sequence continues at coordinate 3,410 of ML825435.1, read as the reverse complement.
TGGTAGAAACCACTTGATTACCGGTTATTAAAGTATATCGTTAACAAGTGAGAGGGAAATCACGGGTTATGTCAATGAATCCCAAGGAACCCTAGTAAAATCCAACGAATGTGAATCAGTGAGTTGAAGTTGAACATTTGGCGGAATTTTCAGATCAGAGGCCAATGATGTAAACCCACTGTCAAAAGAGAGGAAACCTGCCATTGAAGCATGTAGGTTCCAAGGCACTAATTGGTTTCTAATCTGACTCCTGCATAATGTGTTGAAGTCAACAGGAACAAACTCATCGAAAGAGGGCCATGATGTATCCCCCATCATCGACATGAAATAGAACAGGAAATGATGTGGAATGATAGAGAAAATGTGGACAGAATGACATGGGTATGAATACTGTAGAGTGGTTGTAAGGTTGATACTTCCCTTGAGCATTGCACTAAATTACAAGTGAATTAGAAGAATTGACTCGATGAGGCAAGGATCCAAACATAATTTGATGATAACCATACTGTGAAAACAACCAAAGGTTCTCTTTAAAGGATTTGAAAAAGTATGATGAAGTGTAGAGCGTGATGACAACCAAAGCTTCTCTTCGAACAAGTTGAAAGAGTATGATGACACATGGAATTCAAATGACTTAGAGACAAGCGGATTATCCAACTATAAGAAAGATGAAAACATGTGCCATGTTCAAGGGTGACTAAAAACAGATGCCATAATGTTTCAAAAACTCGACCCACTTCCCAAACTTTTTCCCCCATCTTGATAAATGAGTACCTTTTTTTGTTTTAACGAGCTCGAGGAGGATAACAGATGCTCAATACAACTCACCTTCGATAAGTTCCTCTTCAAATGTTTAACGAACTTAAAGAAGTAAAGGTTTGATCCTAGATGGGTCCTTCAATGCATATTTTTACGAGTCCAAAGAAGGAAAACTCAGTGTTTTTTCATGTTTAGGGAGTTTGAAAAGAACTTAAAGGAAACCCCAAAGATGATATTTTCGTAAATTTAGTCTCCCAAGCCCGAAAAAAGTATAAAACGATACGAGAGAGAACTCTTCTAACCAAAGTGGTTAGAGTATTCATTTTTTTTAATTAGTCTTACGAAGCCGAAAAAGGGGTAAACTACCGCTCAAAAGATTCCCTTTCAAATCCTTTTAGCAAGCTTGAAAGGAAACAAGTTCACTTAGCAATCTTTTCATATTTAGAGATTTTGAAAAGAGCTTAAAGGAGACTCCAAAGAGTTCCTTTTTTGTATAATTTTTACGAGTCCGAAAAAGTGATAAAATTATACTTGGTAACCTATTCTCATGTATTTATGAGCACAAGAAAGAACAAAGTCTAAGCTCGATATTGGTTTCATTTTTACACAAGCTTGAAACCAAAAATAAACTATGCTCAGTTTCTTCCCAATGTAATGTCCAAATGTTTCAGGTGATACCCATGGTTGGTTTGTAATTTCCCCCCAACTTGAAATGCTAGTGGCTTAACTCCAACATGATGTCCAGAGGCTGGAGACATGCACCCCCAGGCTTCGTTTCGTCTGCCTACTCTTCTAAATTTTCGTACCCAAATAGAATTCTAGTTACTAATAGGTAAATGTTCACCAAAGAGGGAGGGATAAAGAGGGTCAACTAAAACAGGCAGATGAAAGGAAGGTTCAATTATGAGATCTAGTGAAAGACTCGACCCAACATTTATGAGATCTAGTGAAATAATCGACTCAATATTTACGAGATCTATTAAAAGACTCAACTCAACATTTACAAGATCTAGTGAAAGACTCAACTCAATCAAAGGGGGATTTGTTTCATTTTTTAACGAGATTGACATAGAAAAAATAACTATTCTTGTAGATCTCTAATTCAATTTTTAATGATCTTGACACAAAAACGGGAACTTTTCTCACGATTGGCTTCATTTTTACACAAGCTTGAAACAAATAAAAACTATCCTTAGGGTAGGCTTCATTTTAACACAAGATTGAAACAAAGAAAAACTATGCTTGTGGGTACCTGTTTCATTTTTTAATGAGATTGACACATAAATGGGAACTATGCTCGTGGCTAGTTTCATTTTTTAACGAGCTTGAAAACATAAAATAAACTATGCTCATGGATCACTACCATGTCTTCCAATAGGTCTTCATCTGATGAAATAACAACACTCTGGAAGGAATACATGGTAAGGGAATCACTCATATCAATAGGAAGGAGAATAAACTCCAAGTTCGCTAATGAGGGAGTTACCATGTCAAATATCAAATTTAAATCCGAAGAAGATGAACATACAGTGATAGGCTCCTTCTCATCGTCAATTGAAATCATGGGACATGTTGCCACATAATTAACCTGTGGAGAGGTGGATAATTACATATAAGGAACGTTCATGGAAGTTGGATGGTTTGCGATCATATGAGGGACAATGAATGAAAATTGGTCAATGATCATAACGTTTCCATTATGAGGGAAAGATATAACTCGAAAGAGTGTGGACACAATAGCTTTCATAACATAAACATAGTCCCACCTGAGGAGAAAATTAAAATCCAAGAGACCTTGGACTGCCATCACATCAATATAGATAGTTTTCCCTCCTAAGGTGATAGGTAATCGAGGAAGGATCCCTAAAGTTTCACTGACTCTGTTGTTAAAAGCCAATAGATTCTAAATACCGGGCACATAGTTACCAACTTAATGAGAACTCTACAGAGTTCTCGTTTTTTGGAGGGTCCAATTTTTTACCCTGTTTTTAAAAATGGTGATACCAGTAGCACCCCCCCTCCATTTTTAGGTGGTTTTTCGATATTTTAATTTTTTTGATCCACAATGTTTCCACAGTATTTTTTTAAATGTTTTTTTTCATCTATTTTCATTTTTTTCTAATTTTGTTTTTATTCAATGGTGTTTTTAGTCATTTTTTCATTCTTCTTTCAATATTAAAAATAGTTTTTACCATTTACTTTTTTGAAGTTACGATTTTTCATACAATTTTTTCTCCTTAATTAATTTATTGTTCCATACTTTTTAAATATACTAGAAAACATCATTTTTAACACATTGTTTACCTTTACTTCAATACATCGAAAAAAATTCTAGTTAAATAACAATATTTTTGAATATTTAGCAAAAAAATACACATTTTATAGCCATATATAATTAAAAAAAACTATACATTTTGTTCCATATTCCTTAAAAAGCATGTCAAATAAAGCATTTTTATGGACATAATTGAACAAAAAAAGTCAAATTTTTATAAAAAATCATTTTCTTTCCTATTTGTATACATTTGAAGTAAAAAATGACAACATTTAATAAAATTTTCCAATGTATAGTGAATCACATACAAATAAAATGAAAAAAAAAAAAACAATAAAAAGATTCATCACAAAACAACAATAGATACATCTTTATT